>CM049417.1:15160000-15170000 GCA_026929865.2 Hyperoplus lanceolatus | reverse complement strand
GCATGCTGGTAGTGTGATCCCTCCTGCACACCATATGTCCCAGTTTTTCTCCACTCTTTCCTGATTAATCCCTCCTTATTACCTCAACATTCTTATACGTACTCATTCTACGGCTCCTCAAAGCTGATACTATACAAACTCATGATGAGAACGCTGACTGAATGACTGAGAGTCTGTGTTCGAAATGGCTTACTAACGTCTTACTCATACTAATTTTTTACAAACCACACAATCGATCGTTACGTAGGCAGTATGTAGTGTATACATGTTGAGTATGTAGGGAGGACGTTAGTAAGCCATTTCGAACACATTCAATATATATCGCATGGTTATCTCGAGCGGGGGGGATCAGCTTGGAGAGGTGCGATTTTAAACTTAGTAGAACAACCTTGCAAACACACACCTCCAAAGTCTCTCTGTATATCTCTATACATCACACACACACACACACACACACACACACACACACACACACACACACACACACACACACACACACACACACACACACACACACACACACACACACACACACACACACACACACAGGCATGGAATTGTCCTGGGCAGCAGCCTGATTCAATTAGTAGAAGGTGAGGAGCAGAGAGACGAGGGTCACACTTTGCCATTCCAACCCTAATGGAGAAGCTTCCTGTGAGACACGGCGCGTCTCTATATTTGGCAGCTCTTGGGTCAGTGTTTCATCATCACAGCCCCAGAATGGCTTGCAGACCAGGCCCCACACTGTCACTATATAAGGCCCTAGATATCTATACATCTAGAAGGGACATTTAACATTGATACAACTCCTTCTAGCTACTCGGAGACATCTTGAATAGTACAATCTACAGAACCAGAATGGATGCATATATACGGTACACTATATATTACCAAAAATATTCACCCACCCATTCAAATAATTGAGACAAATATTTTGGTAATACCGTATAGTGTATTTATTGAGTGGAAAGTGCTTCAGGATACCAAGAGATTTTGAGACAATTCCTTGCTCCCAACTTTATGGCAACAGTTTGGGGATGGCCCCTTCCATATTTCAGAGGAGATGAAGCTGTTATAGCTGCAAAGGGTGGACCGACGTCATATTAAGAATGGGAAGTTCATGTGAGCCAATACTTTTTGTCAGTATAGTGTATGTGTAAGCTGCTTGCATATTACAACCCTGAGTTATGGTTTTCGTCCCCATATTGTACGGATGGGAAACAATATAAATAGCGAAGTTAATGCACAGCGACCAGTATAAAAATCACTTTCCCCGCACCGATTCCCCGAAGGAATATTTGTGACTGCCCCTGCTCCTGTTATGGAAGTTTGTTTTTTCTTCAAAATGAGCATTCATAATCAGAAGGGTATTAGCTATAGATTTCCTGTAATGGCAGTAAACTGACTACAGCCTGGTCCTCCCTATCGAGGTGTGTAAATGGACAAGCATGAATCAATGGTGGATAAACAGCAGTCCCCGTCGTGTTTGAAAGATTATTCAAACATGCGCACGACCCGTTCCCATCTCCTAATGGGAGTGTTTATATTGTGCGCCTGGTTCCCATCCCCACCCACACACACACAGACTCCTCCACACTCTATACTATACAGCCTCCATCCCCTGTAAACAGTTATGTTATGACTCTCTGGTTAAGTTATCCTTTTTAGTACAATTTTTTTCGACAGCCCTGTTATATTTCTCCCCTTCTCATTTTGTTTGCAGCGAAACATTCCTGATCTTTTTGGGCCACCGACCCTACGGTCCAAAAAAGCTTTTTTCTTTCCTGAAGAGTTGTTTCTCATTCCGTTCTGTGAGAGGATGCATATTGGATAAACAGTGACTCAGGCCAGGGCCGTGTGTGTGTGTGTGTGTGTGTGTGTGTGCGTGTGTGTGTGTGTGTGTGTGTGTGTGTGTGTGTGTGTGCGTGTGCGTGTGTGTGTGTGTGTGTGTGTGTGTGTGTGTGTGTGTGCGTGTGCGTGTGTGTGTGTGTGTGTGTGTGTGAGGTCACATGAATTTAGCTCAACTATTCTACAATACGGAGAGCAAGGGAAGGATCGGCACAAGACAGCAATTTACAGTACTTTACAATGAATGGCGCAACATTTAGCAACCCCCCCCCCCTTTTGTTTGTGTTTAATTGAACTTTACCAGTTATGCTTTGGTTAAAAGTAAAAATGGATGGGTGCGGGGAGGGGGGGGGCTTGTGGTGTAGTGGTTAGATCTCTGTAACTTAGAAAAAAATGGTCTAATAAAGCGACAATGTCAAAAAAATCATTAAAAAAAATGTAATGAAAAAAATATATTTATATGTGTACAATTCATGTTTCACAATGCATCTGCAAGAGTGCGTGCAGCCATCAATGGTGCCGGCTCCTTGGAGAGTGATATGTGTCAGACCGGCATTCCAACACTTGTGGAAGCTTTCAGACACGCCCTGAGTATGAGTCAGCTTCTCATTCCGGTCCATGGTTACCTCCACTTGTATTAATAGCAACGCTGGCAGGTTATAAATACACCGGCATTTGTCTCCAAGACTGTAACATCGTCAGTGTGGGTGAAGTGAGTTTTTGGACCTGTCCAAACTCACTTCACGCGACTCGGCTTTTGTAATCAAATGTGCGTGTGTGTGTGTGTGTGTGTGTGTGTGTGTGTGTGTGTGTGTGTGTGTGTGTGTGTGTGTGTGATCGAGAGAGGCGCCTTCTTCCCCCTCAGGGAGAGAAGAAAGGAAATCAAGTCTGGCTGGTTTTGGTTCCCATTCTTTCTCTATATACCTTTCACAGTGATTGTTAATTACAGTCTGCCAAAGGGGTGAAAAGAGGAGACACTTAACATTAAACACACAGTTTAATTGCATTTTTTGTTTTGTTTATTGCGGATTGTTATTAATTGTTTTGTGATAGACAGTACACACTCCTATTGTGTCATCCAGGTGTGTGTGTGTGTACGCGCGGATGCAAATTCATCTCTCTTATGTTGTCCTCCAAACAGTGGTATTGGAGTAGTATGCAGTAGTATGCAGTAGTAGGTATTGTGTGACGTAAATGTATTGTGTCAGAGTTATTAAAGGGGCATGTCTGGGAAGTGTTATGCAGAGATTTCCTAACCCCACAGCCTGCTATAGAGATCTTCTGGCACGCAAGCTTTCCAAAATGACTTCACTGCTGTTAATAAACAGGGACGGTGCTTTGGTTTTTCAATAGGGTGACTCAAATCTTTGTCTGCCTGTCTCCGAAAATGCTCAAGGCAGATTATCATTAGACCAAATGTGGATTAGTAAACACAAATGCTCCAACCTGATTTTCTGTAGTTAATAGAGGCGCGCACGGAAGAGGGGGGGGACTGTCAATTGCAAGAGGTTTTTTTTCTTTTTTCTTAAAAATCAATTCTTTAGAAGAATGGAAAGAATAGAAAGACGTTATTCACACCTCTGCTACTGTTGTTCTCATGTGTTGAGAGAGGGTGGGTGTGTCTGTCCTGTCCTGTGTGCATGCTAATGTCGTGCTGTCAAAAGTGAAAGAATTCAGCCATGGTCCACAGGTATGTACGAGGTTAGTCCCAATTATTCAGAAATGTTTTCTCTTTTGTATCTCCTACCTTTTACCTTTTCTTTGCAAAGTATGTGTGTGCTACGGTGTGGTATTTCTAGTTGACAGGAGTTTTGTAAAGAAAAAGGCTTTTCGAAAAGAGACAAAACGGGGCAGGCTTGCTCATATCAACGCGTGTCTGTTTAATTCCAGACATTCGTGAAAGGCTGCTTCTAAAATAAGACACAAAAGAATAAAGTAGGAGCCACTTGTACACATTTTTGCTGCATATTTTAGAACGGATAGAGGAAGAAAAATAAAAGGATTGGGCATTCAAGTAAGTGAGACATCCAGCTTTAGGAGGGGGGGGGGGATATGTCTCATTCCCTAACTTTATTTCTGATTCAAGAAAGATTTTTTTTTTATGAAATACTCGCAGTATTACACCCTTTCGACGACTTGTGCTACATTTAGAATAACAAATGAACTGGCATTTAACTGGTAATGCACCCCTTGATATTTCAACCGTCAACACCTAATGGGGTTTTGCTTACGTCGATTTCCAGAAAGAGTGGGGAAAATGGCTACTGTGAACTCTGACTGAACTACCTCCACAGCAGACCAACCCTAAACCTTCTCTTCCCATCCTACTCTTAACATCTCTGAGGTTCAATATGACACTCGCCTTCAACTGTCCTCTTTCTTCTCCCTATCTTGATCTTAAAAGGTGCACTGCGTAACTTTGGGCTGTGTCTGAGAAGTGAGTAATGTTCTAAGGTATGTATTCTCATAGACTTAACTATCAAATTAACTATCAAAGAACATTTTGATGCTTGGATAACTGTTTGAGGTTAGAATGCTTCCTGAGAAGTTACTGTTTCACGAGTGTTGCTATTTATAATAGTTTGGTTTAAAACAACTATTCTAGTCTTACATTTGTTTCGAGGTTACTAAATTATGGTGATATAATTATTAAACACTATAGAACTACATGCAAATAAAACATGTTTTGGAAACTAACTGCAGGCTCCGCAAATCTAGACAAATCCACCTCCTCTGAAACTGCATAGTGCACCTATATACACTCACCGTCCACTTTATTAGGTACAGCGGTTCAATTTGCCATGCCACATTCAAATTCACTTAAACCCCCTTTCTTCCCCATTCTGATGTGCAATTTGAACTTCAGCACATTGTCTTGACCACGTCTACATGCCTAAATGTATTAAGTTGCTGCGATGTCATTGGCTGATTAGCTATTTGTTTTTAAGAAGCAATTTAACTGGTGTACCTAATACAGTGGCCATACACTCAGTAAGTAAGCAATGCCAGGAGGAGACTTGGGTCTGCCTTTTCTTTAAACGGTAATAATTCAGCTCATGTCTGGGACTCATAGGGAGGAGGGATGTATAGCTGATGTTCTTGGACCCCCCCCTGGATCAGTAGCATGCCTCTGGCTAACACACTGTTCCAGACATCTTGTATTTGGCAGAGCACTGGGGGTTGGAATCACCTCAGAGAAAAGAAAAACACACACCAAATAAGGTGTTTTTTCAGCACATGCACACACACACACACACACACACACACACACACACACACACACACACACACACACACACACACACACACACACACACACACACACACCTCTTTTCCTCTGGTCTACGGACTCTCAATTATTTTTTTCTAAAATCTGCATGCTCAGTGGAAAAAACAAATCCCAAACAAGGAGCTGTAAGCGAAAGGCAACAAAGTTAAGGGAAATTCATTAGTAGGTGGCGTGTCGCTATATCGCAAATTCAACTTTTTTTTAATTTTTCATTTCTTCCCTCCTCCTCTTTCCTCCGTGCATCACATGAGACACTGTGGCCTGGGTGGTGGTGTTGTTTGGAACGTGTTTGTATTCGCCTGGGTGTAATGAGAAAACAATTCTGCATATCAATATAAGTCCAAGAAATCTCATGTCCATATGATGAGGATGAGGTCGGTTTAATCTGAAATGATACAGTTTTACAGTCGCTCTATGCACCCCGCAACAAATAATTAAATTAAATAGTAACTGAAGAGGAAAAAGGTTTTGTTAAACTTCAGTAGAGTTTGCGTGGTTGACACCCTTTCCCATGGCCCCTCTTAAGGAGTTTTAATTGATATATTATTTGTATTGCTGACAATTGAATGACACTTAATCCTTCAAAAAAAAAGCCAGAGCACACAAAAATACCTCTGTGCTTTGACTGTACTGTGCTGTACTAATATTGATTGGCTGCGTTCGAAAAGGCCTACCAACGTGTTACTCATACTCACTTTGACGTCAATTTGAGTATGTTGTGGTTGTGTATGCGAGTTTGTGCAGACGAGACATTTTTTTTAAAGTCTTTATTGCTTCTGTATACTTCAGAGTAAACAGTCCGACAAACCTACACAATCGATCATTAAGTACAGTATGTAGTATACACTTGTTGAGTTTGTAGGAGGGAGGACGTTAGTAGGCCGTTTGGAACACAGCCATTGTGTTTTAGTACTTAATACACAAACAAGAGCTGTAGGGATGGCCTTGAGGCTACCATAAAGACTACTGACATAACACAGCAAGGATTTACTGGTCCTATTTGATGTTCCTTTAAATGTGCATTTTAGAGCCTGCTCTGAGGTGTACAGGTGGAGGGTCAAAGGTAATGAATGATCCGTTTACACACACATTTTACCAAGGATAGGTCATATAAAAGCATGAACAAATGATGCTGTTTCAAATGTGGTGGACAGCATGCTCATGTACTATTAGGTCTGAAGTGTTGCCACAAGCCCCTGGTAGCCCCCCAAGCACACACACACACACACACACACACACACACACACACACGCACGCACACATACACACACACACACACACATACATTGGAGCGCGAGAACATTAAGGTGCTTCCTCAAGTGAAAAATGTGTTCACCTCGGCATTTTTAGTCCATAGCAGGCCATTTTAATGAGCGTGATGTGTATGTACAAGAATGTGGAAAGGAGGAGAGTTTGATATGGCATAACAGCAATAGATAGATAAGAATGAGCAATACATGAGCAAGGTTGCGCCAATGCATTCAGCCCTGGCCGCGGCTTAATAGTGCGAGCCAACCCACCCACCCACACACGCATGCACGCACGCACGCACACACACACACACACACACACACACACACACACACACACACACACACACACACACACACACACACACACACACACACACACACACACACACACACAGGGGCACAACCATACAGTGCCAGCAGAACAAGCCTGCATACGGAAGCAGAATGATAATAGGATTTTTTTGGGGGCTGGATTGGCATAGTGTGCATTGCCACTGATGGCAGTCTTGGTTGGGCATGTTGTTGCTTTCGGTGGGTCTATCAGCCAAGTTATTTATCATTTCACAGGATTTCTTCTGTGTGAAAAACAGAATCGTTGAAAACTGTTCATGTTTCTGTCTTGTGTTTTTAACACACACACACACACACACACACACACACACACACACACACACACACACACACACAGAATTAAGGCAGCTTTTTGGCTGACGTTAAGCCTGAATCAGTAAAAAAAAATTGAAAGAAAAAATTAGTACGGAGCCCAGGAGAAATTGTAGCTTTTGTCTTTTAACGTGTGCCAAGCTGTATTTTGTGTTTGCTTGCTCGCCGGCAGAAGCGGCTAGGCAGGTGGGCAAATAAAAATGTAGCAGCAATAGAACAACACTTGTCAATGGTTTCTTTGCCCACTCTGTGCCACTATGTGAGGCAATGAGCTCAGTGTCTCAGGGCCCCCGAACAAATGAGCACTGATTGGGGCCTGATGTTTTCAAAACGCTTCAGTGCTGAAAACAGACAGACACACACACACACACACACACACACACACACACACACACACACACACACACACACACACACACACACACACACACACACACACACACACACACACACACACACACACACACAGCACACAAACACACAGCACACACACACGCATTTGCCTGAAAATAGATGCTGCTGCCAGTTGGAGTCTGCCGGATGAGAATTCGGTGTGATTTCTCTTTTCAAATAACACCCTGGAATCAGAGCGAGAGAGAGAGAGAGAGAGAGAAGAGAGCGAGAGAGGCTAAAGCTGGGACACACAATCTCACACACACAGCACGGCCAAAGCGGGATATAACATACAAAATGCCCCGTTTTGTATGTGGGAGAGAGAGAGAGAGAGAGACAGAAAGCCAGGCAGGCAGGCAGGCTGGCTAAGAGATTGCAACACAAAGATCCTTTTTGGAAATCCCCATCTGAGGCGCTATGGGGCCCGTCATGTGCCGAGCGGTAAATTGATGGTGACACAGCAACCGTGGAGAGAAAAAAAAAGAAAGCCAGAACGTACAAGCGTGTCAAAGGCACAAAAGATGGAGGCAGTGGCTGCATATAAGGGCCCGAGAGAAAAGGAACACACACACACACACACACACACACACACACACACAGACCGCGTCATTTTCAACATCTTTCAGCTGAAAGGGCTTATGTGTTGGTGTCTTTATATATTAACACACACACAGAGACAGACAGACAGATAGATAGACACACACACACACACACATATACAATCTTGTGCATTCACATCATGTAAAGACGCTGTACCCCACATAAGACAAATAACCCCTTGCACTTCGTTGACAGATGTACAAACTTGTGCTCACCTTTGCTTTACTGTTTCAGTTAGTGAGAAGTGGTCGATTTTGTTTCATAGCCCCGTGCACACACACACACACACACACACACACACACACACACACACACACACACACACACACACACACACACACACACACACCCAATCAGATACACACACTTCTTTGAAACCTCCCCATTTCACTGAATGGCTATATATGTTTTTCTATGGTTAAACACACGCCCTTTCCCTTTGAAGTTGGTTTTCTGTGTCCCGGAGCATGCAAGTATTATGCGCCCCCCCCCAACCTTGAAATATTCAATGGAAATGGAGTGCTGCAAAAATATATCCTCTCTTTTTTTTCCCTTGTGTTGTCACACACAGGACAGCATTCGACCATCTGGATGAAGCCTTTAGGATTTAGTCATATACAGTTTATCCAAAAAGGCCAAAGAGAGTCAAATGTAATCAATGTTAGTATTAGGTTGCAGAGTCAGAGGAATGAATGGCTTAAGGAGCGTTTCATATGGGCAGGGATTGTTTGACCCGCCCGACATCTGATGCGGGAAAAAAAAAATAATAATCGTGAAATATTTGATTTGACAAGCTAGATTTGTTTGGGTTGAGTGAGAAGCTCAGGCCTTGACAAAAGACGACCAATGGGGGGTTTCATGTCAACACTGTTTAGTTCAATAGTTAAACAGGGGCCTTGATTTGGGAGAGGGTGTGTGTGAGTATGTGTGTGTGTGTGGTGGGGGTGAGGGGGGGGTTGATTTGTTTGGACTGGAACGTCAAAGCAATTCTCATGATCGCTAAAAGCTCTCTCGCTCTAATCTCTCACTCACTTTTTTTCTTCTCTCATGTCCTTGAGTGAATTGAGACGTTGTTGTTTTTGGAAAGTGTCTACCTTGGCCTTGAATTGTGGTTTGGAATTGTGATTTATAAGTCACACACAATACACGCACACGCACACACACACACACACACACACACACACACACACACACACACACACACACACACACACACACTTTTGTTATTTGTACCTTTTATTCCTGGTGATAAGCAGCTGTTTCATTTTTAATCTGGAAAAATAAAGGTTGAATACAAATGAAAGAAAAAAAAGGCAATGCAACTTCCAGTCAATTTTCCAGTTATCAGTCTATAGGCTATTAAAGTGTGTTGGGTAAGCCTGGTTAAGTATAGTGTCCTCACTGCTAAACGCCATTGTGAGACTCCCCATGTAACTGAGCTGCCCGCCTTTTTGAAATTATGCTTACCCTCCTAGCTTACACTTTGATCTGCTCAATGTGGCCTCCTCCTTGAACTCTTGAACCCCCCCCCCCCCACACACACACACACACACACACCCCCCATGCATTCCTTACTCGGTTGCGCCACACACATTACATGGGAACCCAAGACCATGCCTGAATGAACATGGACAAATAGCACCCTGTCGTGGCTATACTCCAAGGGGGTGATGAAGCATACTTGTAGATTTCTGAAGAGTTTTCTATAGCATTCAATAGTCTTTTGTAGGCACTGCTGTTGTGTGGCTGTGTTGAGCTTTAATTAGATTTATCTAAACAGGTGCCCATGTCCTTGCAAATGAAAAGGAGCAGCAACAATAGGGGATTGGCGATTGGAGTTGTATTCCCCTTTGGACATCAATACAATTTTACAACTAGCTTAGCCATAAACTAGTAACCTTCGCCTAATACCTCCCCCCCCCCCCCCCCCCTCCCCCCCAGGCCAATTGACCCA
>CM049417.1:15120000-15155000 GCA_026929865.2 Hyperoplus lanceolatus | reverse complement strand
GAAAGAAAAGAGAGAGAGAGAGAGAGAGACTCATAATCTTAGACACACTGCCTGTAAGTGTAATGTGTGAGGATGTGTGTGTGTGTGTGTGTCAGGGAGAGAGAGAATGAGAGACAGAGAGAGAGAGAGAGAGAATGAGAGACAGAGAGAGAGAGACAGAGACATAGATGGAGAGCGAGAGAGAGAGAGAGACTCATAATCTTAGACACAAGTGTAATGTGTGAGGGTGTGTGTGTGTGTGTGTCAGGGAGAGAGAGAGAGATACTGTAGAGAGAGAGAGAGAGAGAGAATGAGAGACAGAGAGAGAGAGAGAAAGAGATGGACAGAGAGAGAGAGAGAGAGAGATGATGCGGCGGTGGAGAGAGGGAGGCAGGCTGGAAGGAGGAGGAGGAGGTAGACAGAGATAAGGTGAAAAAGGAAAGCGTGATATTAGCATAAGGGCTTGGGAAGCAGGAAAAGCGGCTGTGGTGGTGGTGAGTGCAGCGGTGAATGCTAAACATTGGGGAGGACGTTGGCTGTGATCGGGGCGGTTATTGCTCGTTTGTTGAGGTTTTGATGGATGCTAATACAACAGCAGAATGCCATAGGGGAGTGATGCTAACCTTCTATGGGGGGGCTCGGGCTAACAGTTGCAAAAGCAGTGGAAACACACAGAGACGATATACCGCAGAGAGGCTGACAAATCAACTGTCATTTGAATGTGAATAATATATATATATATATATATATATATATATATAACATCCGACCAAGCAAACAGGGCTCATTTCCTGGCTGTCGGCTCAGTTTGTGTGTGTGTGTGTGAGAGAGAGAGAGTCAGAGAGAGAGAGAGAGAGAGAGAGAGAGAGAGAGAGAGAGGGAGAGGGAAACACAGTGAGAGGAATTGTGTGTCACTTGACTGGAACAAGACGGCCACGGAATATCAATCATTTCGCCTCATTTTCCTTTTTTTTGGTCACCGGCACTTCCCCTCTGTGTATGAGAAAAGCGGAGGGATGCTCTCCCTGTCTACTGCTGCTGCTGCTGTTTTGGTGTGTCTCTCTGCAGTGTATAAGTCACACTCCCCCCCTATCATAAAACATATTGTGTAATGTCTGTTTATAAAAGATACAGTATGGTAGCTCATTTTAAAATGTTGTTGGTCAGATGGGGGGAGGGAGGGGGGGTTAAAAACTACAAAGATGGCAGATGTGTATTATAATAACGCATAACAGGGATTTCTCACAGGACATGAACAAACTGTCAACATCCCCCCCCCCCACCTACCCCCGACCCTGTTACCACCATCACCCATCCTTCCTCTCTCTCTATCCATCCGTCTGTGTGTCCCTCTGCGGTTTGTTGTGCTGCATTTCAATGAGTCAACCTGCCAAAAGAAAAACTGACCCGGCATTCCATTACCCATACTATCTACTATATAGTATGGTGGAGAAAAAAATATAGGATGCCCCGATTCTTGTGGCCAGATTTAGTATGGTTAGAAATAACCGGATGTCTACTACATCCGACAGAGATTTTCAGTGTTGAAAACAACATCCTATTTGGGCGATTCCGACCCACAATCCAGTGCGCACCGGACGTGACGTCACATCGAGGGAGCCTCCGTATGAAAACAAATGGAGATGCGACGGATATAAAGGCAAGAGGCAAGATCAAGGCGCAATGTTATGTCCCAATTGTATGCCTACATCCTAACTAGATTATTTGTATGGTCAGGTTTAGTATGTAGAATGGAAAATAATAGACTATGCGATTTAGAACGCAGGGAAGATCTGGTATAGAAGAGTGTGTGTTTGTGGCTTGGGTGAAAACTTTGCCTCCGTGCCATCCATCAGATCATGGTCATGACCGTGTCTGTCTCCCCCAGCCCCGAGCCTCTTTACAAGGCCTGAATAAGCATATACCCCCCCCCATCTCCCCCACCACCACCCCTTCACTTTACCATCATTCACTGAAAACCTTCTGCTATTCAAAGAGAGTGCATTTTGTGTTACTTACTTTGTGGCACTTAACCCCAAAAACTCCTCCAGGGGCGCTGTATATACTATGGCTGACCCTGCGCTCTGACCCCCTTCCGAAGTGTGGTAACTTGAGAGGGGGATATGTGAAAAGACCATTTTTCAACGTGCCTTGAGTAAATTAACTAATAAAGAAACTCAACATAACCTAACACCTGAACTCCATATACGCTTGTACCAGCACATACCTTATAGCACCGGGTATGATCTCATCCCCTCTAATATAAACTCTATCTCCCTCTCCCAGACGCATCACTCTCTATCATGTCTATCCCCACCCCTCTTTTTCTTCTTGAGCCTTTTGCTTTATTTGTAATCTATTTTCTCTCCTTTACCTCCCCCCCCTCCTTTCTCCAGCGCCCTGCAATCCGTTCCACTTCTCCCCTTCTTTACTACTTTCAATCCCTCCCCGCTCAGCCATGCTATTCTCTTCTTGTTTTCCATCTCTTCTCCGTCGCCCCCCCCTCCCCACCCCTCTCTCACTCTCTCTCTCAATCTGTGTCTCTCTCTCTCTCTTTCTCTGGCCTGTGTTTCTCACCAGTCAATAATGAAAATTGCTTGCTACCTTGAATGGATTATGGGTGTGCTCGGGGCCCCTGGGTAGTTTGTTTGAAGGCGCAGCGGTGTCAAATGAAAAGGCCCGGGCCATTTTCTACCTGCCTGCCACGGGGGCCTCTGCCATCGCATTGCACACACACACACACACACACACACACACACACACACACACACACACACACACACAACACACTCACTCATACACCAAGACACACAGGTGCATAGGCACACGGATAGCCTTGTGATTGAATCCACCAGAAATAAATAAACACACACACACACACACACACACACACACACACACACACACACAGGTCTGATCAATGATGGCGGATCAAGCGTCACCTACCCCCTTTTCCTGCACACTCAAAAGCTCTCTCCACTTCCTTTCTCTTCCCCTCTCCTCCGCTCTTCTCCCCCTCGGGCCATGCATTATGAATGTTACCTAATTACTCAGAACCCAAGAAATATATTCCTCGTACGGTGCTGGCACATTTCATTTGTTTGCTTTTGTATCTCTTTGCCTTTCTCTTGTAAACACAAACTCTGTGTGTGATGGAGGCTGTTTACTGTCTGTCTGTCTCTGCCTCTACCCAGATCAAACAGCACGCAGATTGAACAGGGACGGAGCGCGATTGATGGTCAATCCTTTTGGGTTTGATACACGCAGGGAGGCAGGATGAAGCACTAAAAACGTGTGTGTGTGTGTGTGTGTGTGTGTGTGTGTGTGTGTGTGTGTGTGTGTGTGTGTGTGTGTGTGCGCGTGTGTGCGTGTGTGCGCGCGTGTGTGCGTGCGTGTGTGCCGTTGTGTCTTCCTCGTATGAAATCTAGTCCAGAGCAGACATTAAAATATCTAAAAATATGTTTTTCTTTTGTGTTTTTTCGCCTGTCATGTTGATTCTTCTGCCCACACCCTTGCAGTGAGAGAGCCTTATGGGCACGTGTACATATACAATGCAACATATTGCCTTCACATTGGTCCCATGTATGATTCTCTCTCTCCCTCTATCTCTTTCTCTCTCTCCATAATTTGTATGTTTGTTCTAACCTCACGGTAGAACTGCTTCTATCGATGAGTCATGACTACTATTGAGTGGACTCTCGATTGGGAGAGTGTGTGTGTGTGTTTTTTTTAAATACTGTCAAGCCGTGCAACATGGCTATTGAAAAAAAAAAAAACGACGGCGACTTTGCAGATAGCATCTTCGCGCCAGCTAAGTGTAAAAAGGAGCTGCATCTGTTTGACAAATATGCTAAGACCGCTGTCATCTCAGCATTGATGTCCAGGGAGATGTGAAAGGAAGGGTGATTCAAACCCAGCCACAGACAGACAAGACACAACCACGGTATGCTCTTTCTTTATTGTCACATCCGTTTAAGCTTCACTTCCACAGGGCCGCGAGCGTGCTGATGTGAGCCTGCGTTACATTTCAAGGGGCTGTTCTTCCTCGCGTGGATGTACGCTTGTATCAATGTATGAATACTCCAGGGACGTGTGTGTGTGTGTGTGTGTGTGTGTGTGTGTGTGTGTGTGTGTGTGTGTGTGTGTGTGTGTGTGTGTGTGTGTGTGTGTGTGTGTGTGTGTGTGTGTGCGTGCGTGTGTGTGTGCTCCTTCTCAACATCTCAACGATTTTGCTTGTTTTTTTCCGAGCTGTCCAAAAAAGCAATGTCCTACACAAGATCAAATTGAGATGGTAAAACACAGCAGAGGGAATGGTTGGAAACAGAGGCTTTGTGGAGGCCACAGCAATAAAAGAAAGACAGTAAAGTACATTATTACCACAGCTTAACCAGCTTGCATGGTGGGATTTTTTGAACTTGTACAATTTCTCCCTTCACTGACTTTTAATTGTGAATGTGTGGCAAATGTGTCGGAAAACATGGCCAAAAAACTAGATGCACGGCCAAGCAGCAATCCCTTCTTCAGTACAAATGTGCGTGGGATATAGAGAAGCTCCCTATATACAAATCCCTAGGGGAATTTACCATAATCTCAACGCTCTTTTCTTTTCTTGTGCTTACGGTTAACAGTGGAGGAGATATCCGCGTGGGGTTTTTGGACATTAGAATGCCTGCTTTCACACCCCTCCCCCCCTGTTTAGGCCCTGTTCTCACGGCAACACGAAACGGTGCAAACGCGGAAAAATTCCTGCAGTTGCACTATATCATGTCCATGAAAACAGCAAACGCAGGCATGAAACCGCAAGTTTTTGAGATCTACTCCCAGGGAGGATTTTTTGGAAAACACAACGGTTTTGGTTTCATGTGAACACCGAAAACATTTCCCCAGATAACGCTGACTTCACGGCTCCACTTCACGTATGCATAGTCTATAACATTTGCTGTCAATACCCACACGCGAGTTATAAAGTTAGAAGACAACATAACGTGCAGGGCTTAAATAGGCCTATAACACTCGCCAATTTAGTCTGTAGTCTATTAGTAAGTTATTGATACCATGCACCCGCCACTTTGTCTGGGGAAAGATTTGTGCTCTGCCGCTTTTTCTAGCAAAATAAACTTGTGTACACGGCTCTCTCTACATTAAAAAAACACTATGCATAGTTCAGCGCGCAGCGGTTAAGTTACTGTTCAACAAAAGGAGCATTAAGGCTACGGCTTCACAGTAAAAGCATTTCACTGGCTAAACATTAACAGCATTTCACCGGACAAACGTGAGTTGACTTTTATTTTGAAGTACGCCAAACAGGAAAAGTAGCTGCTCACAAAGCCCCTTCACTATCAGCATGTCTTCTGTTTTCACGAGTTCAATGCGGTGAAATAAGAGGACAGAAAGCTTGTCATTTACAATATGTGTAACCCCAAGCTTACACCAACCGCTTTATGAACGTTAGTGGCATTAATTTTCGGTTTCAGTAAGGTTTTATGCATCAAATTGTACCGGAAAAGCTATCTACTACTACCTTGTACCGCCAACTGCTGGCCTGGCATGCATACTACAGCGATTTTGTCCCGTTTCCTCTGAAAACATGTGCACGGGTGAAGATGTCAGATAAATTGTGTCTGAACGGGTTTTTTTTTTTAAACCAAAAATGGGAAAACTGTCACGTTTTCACCGTGAGAACAGGGCCTTAGAGTAGAGGCAAAAACAGAAAACGCTGCAAAAAATTCAAAAAAAAAAAAACCTCCTATAAGAAATACAGCATGTGCCTCTATCTGACGGGGAGACTGCGAAATTTGCAAGAGAGAAAAAGCTGGAGGGTTGGGATTTCACAGGCACTAATAAGCATTCAGCCTCATCTCCTCCTCTTGCCTTGTGGTGACTTGGCTTGCCTAATGTGTGACTGACAAGCCTGGCCGCTCTGTGTTGATTGGGAGCGATTTCTTTTCTTCTTCTTCTTCTTCTTCTTTTTTCAGGTTGACTAAACACATGGCTGATTGATGGACATATCTGGGGCTATGTGTGTGTGTGTGTGTGTGTGTGTGTGTGTGTGTGTGTGTGTGAGGGATTGGTGTGTCTGGTATAGGGACACAGTCACACCTAAAGTATACCTTTACCCAGGAGGGTTTTTTTTAAATCTGAAACACAGTATGGCGCTCACTTGCACACACACACGCACGCACGCACACACAGATACACACACACACACACACACACACACACACACACACACACACACACACACACACACACACACACACACACACACACACACACACACACACACACACACACACACACACACGTTGAAACAATATAAATGAGTGAAGTGAAATTATACAGCTTAATTACTGCTTACTAACACCATATAACATATTTCAAGTTAACCAAATTGATCAGTTTTATTAACTCAAAATAGGAGACAAAGTCACAGGGACTCAAAACATTGGGATTTTTTTGTCTCAAAATGAGGTTTACAGTTCTTAGTCGGTGTAATTATTTTCAACAATTGGGTTGACGGTGAATGGTTTTGTTGAGAGTGGAACTGTGAGGAGATTGAGTGGATTTTTCAGCCATTTTCTCTGTGTGGTGTCTTGGCTGGCTGGCTGGCTGGCTTAGCGGGGGGGGGAGCATTGATTTTTGTTATGTTTGAATTTTTAATTTTCTATTTTGCCAGATCCCTGGGCCTGCTTAGCTTAAATTAGCCCAGCAGGGACCTGTAGTTGCCAGAGTTTGAATTTAGTTTTTTTTAAGGGGTTTCAGGGAATTTGAACCATTTTACCACAAATTCTATCCGTTTCTTTAAATTCTCAATCCCTCCACACACACACACACACACACACACACACACACACACACACACACACACACACACACACACACACACACACACACACACACACACACACACACTCCTGATCAATACTTATTGGCTTTAAGCAGAGTAGTAAACTGGAGGGGTCAGGAGATCACATGGCAGGTCAGGGCTCATGATCCGTGCTAATAATCGTAATAATACTCGGCCCCAATCAAAAGCATTAAACTGGCCTTAAGCTGGGACATTGTTTGTTGTTTAGTGGTCTATAAAGCTATGATGAGCCCCCCTCTCTCTCTGTGTTTATGTAGATTCTACTCATCATCTTAAGCAGATAAAGGCCCAGCGATCTTCTTAACTCCATCCCTGAGTCGCAGTGTTGACTTCCTAGTGGAATTAACAAAACAGCGGATGGCTCATTGATCACATCTCTTATCGCGTCCTACATTTGAAACACTACAACTACCCAGAATGCCGAGCCGAACTTGTTCATATTGTTATCGTGGTGTGTGTACAGACGGGGAGGGGGGGGGGATAATCAAAGATCTTGCAGTGAATGAGGCATCCAGTTAATCCAGTTCTGCTAGAAACTGTATCTAGGGTAAACCCTGTGTGCACTGTCGACCCGGCGCACAACACACACACACACACACACACACACACACACACACACACACACACAATGCGGCCCACACAGATGTCCGTCGGTGGAGCGCACGTCGTAATTAAAAACCAAAACAAACAGAGAAAAAAAGGCCCCCCACTCGAAAGTTCATTAATTTGAAAAGCAGCAAAGGCACATTTTATCTACACACAATTAAAAAATGAAATCAAACAAACCGATGCTAATGCTGCTAGCATTAGCACACAATTGTGTCTACAGGCAACCATGGGGATTTCATGTCCTTTTAGTTTTTCTCCAAACGAGGGGACTTGTTTAGGACCAAAGAGAATCTGTGCTCCAGCAAAATCACATATGCGCAACATATTAAAACACGCAATGTTAATTTATTCATGTGGATTGGTTGGGGGTGGTCTCTTTCGCTATATCTCTGCCTTCCATCCCAACTCTTCTAACCCCCCCCAACCCCACACACACACACACCCTCCATCCTCCGTCACTCTATGAGAACTAGTAGCCAGCTAGGGCCTCGAATTAATTTTCACTTGTTAATTCCCTTTGAAAAAAAAACGAGTGAGGAGAAGGAGAAAAGAGAAGGAGAATTAGAAGAAGCGAGGCCAGGTCTCTGTTTGAGGTTCCTAATTGCGACGACCCTCCGAACGTGACCTTACACATGTGAGATTTTCTCAAGTTGATGCAATATTAACTAGATTGTTAAGAGCCCCCGGAGACAGAGATCAGCTGCTCTGGAAACACTCTGTAGAGGGAGAGAGAGAGAGAGAGAGAGGGAGAAAGAGTGGGAGAGGGAGGGAGGGAGAGGGAGGGAGGGAGAGAGGGGGAGAGAAAGAGGGAGAGAGAGGAAGAAAGAGAGAGAGAGAGAGGCAGAGAGAGACTGAAAGAGGCAGAGGGATGGTGGCACCGCAACTCAACACGACTGAGGTTGATGGGGTTGTGTTTAGGAATGTGGGCATGAAATGGAACTCATTAGTTTAGGCGAGAGGGAGGAATGACAGGGACCTTTATTCATCCGTGTGTGCGTGCGTGTGTGTGTGTGTGCGTGTGTGTGTGTGCTTTGGCATGTGATTGTGAGGACGCCAGAAACCCCTTCCCCTCCCCCCCCCACACACACACCTTCCAACTTGTCTAACATGGACTGAAAGAAACTTTAGTGTGAAACACACCATTCGCCTTATCTGCGGATTTTACGACCCAACATGCCGTTGGTCTCCGTCTACCTTGTTAGCGCTATACGTCTGGGCTCCACATTATTGAGATAAGCAGAGCGAGAGACGGGGGGGGGGGGGGGTGGTTGAATCAGGCAGAGGATGGAGTGTGATGGATGACTCGCTGGCTAATATTACCTGACAGATGGCTGAGAAATGACAAGTTGTTGGATGGGCTCACGACTGACACACTAATCAACAACAACAAAAGAAACACACTTAGGGCGCTCCAGTGGCGTAGTGGATAGAGCGTGTACCATATTGGCTCCGGCCTTCGTTGCAGTGGTTGCGGGTTCGAATCCGACTCGTGGACCTTTACTGCAGGTCATCCCCCTCTCTCTCTGTCTCCCCACTTCAACTCTGTACTATCTAATAAAGCTTGAAAATGCCAAAAAAATAATCTTAAAAAAAAAAAAACTCTTACTGCTTGGCATCTTCTGCAAACATACTATCAGCATCATGATGTTGGACCAAGAAGCAGAATAATAATCATCCATACTTTAAATAAAATGTATCTTTCGTATAACAACTTGAGTCATACAGCATTTCAGGCAATAACAGTTGTAACCATGTATTACCCGTCATACAGAAAACAAACAAGCCGGTTCTTAGTATGCAGAACTCAAAACTTAGAAGTTACATTTCATATAACTCAACTAAAGATAATAAGTTGGTTCAAAAAGTAGGGTAAGAGTCTCAGTCTGCCTTCACAACTAAGAAATCTAGTCAAGACAGTTGAAATTCCAAGTTGTCCTAACTTTATTTTTTTGAATATTTTACAGCGCACCGAACACTTTTCAACCTGGTTCCCTTGGAAGTGCATGTCTAGACCTCAAGCACATGACACGATATTTAAGCAGACATTTGAACATCGTGTCATAGTGGCTTCAACTCTGACCATGGTGCACTACACTGCAGCTTATTGAGTTGTCTGTTTTCTCCTGACCTGCTTATCATTCTGGCCCTCAAGAAGAGGACCAGTCCAGGGGTGCAGTGCTGTGAATACATGGGGGACTAGCAGAGACTGTAGCCTCCTAAATAACTATCCTCCAATGCCCTACATTCATAATGTGGTCTGCACTGCAAATAAATAAAACCACCCAATTCATTCTTGTTATCATCGAAATGTGGGCCATGCAGGCGGCCCATTTTTCCTCGATTTTAGTAGAGTTGTGATCATTGCTTTAAAGTGGCTCTGAGGAACTTTAAGTTTGTGTTCATTCTAGCGCCCCCTTTGGACAAAAGCGGCAGTGTCTTTTTTTTTACTATGCCAACTGCTGTTCTTTGCACTTGTTTGCTGGTACATTAGAGGAAAAATTAGACTGTTTCAGAAACATTTCAAAGTTCCTCGTTGCACCTTTAAACCAGAGCTGCTTGAATTTTAGATGAATTGCATGACCACACCTGCCTCTCCATTTTACACTGGGGGGGGGGGGTTAAATTAGATTGTGTGCAGGCTTTTCTATTGCTTTATGGAACTGGCGGAGGAAAAAAAACTGTTTGTCAGAAAAGATAGACTAGTCCCCTATAGTCTACTGGAAAATTGCAATGTAACACAAAGCTAAAATTAAACAGATGTTTTTGTCTTTTTATGTGACAGCCTCCAAATCTGGCCCTGAGTCTTGATGCCGTGTAAAGAGAGAGAGAGAGAGAGAGAGAGAGAGAGAGAGAGAGAGATAGGACGCAAGGGGAGAAAACAAAAGAGAGAGAGAGAGCGAGAGAGAGAGAGAGGTGGGAGAAAGAGAAACAAATCCCAAAAGAAAAGAAGAAGAAATAAAGCCAGCCTATTCACAGCAATCACACACACACACACACACACACACACACACACACACACACACACACACACACACACACACACACAAAGCTACAGCCTGACTTCATGCCTCTCTCAGTATTGATCTGGTATCATGGCTCCTTGATGATGGCGCGTGTGATGCACTGCCACCGTTCTTACCACTGCTCACCATTATCTGTCACGCCGATGTCACCTTCAATCAATAGCCATCTCAGAGTCATTGACCCCCCCCCCCCCCCCCCCACACACACACACACACACACACACACACACACACACACACACACACACACACAAACAGCCAACACTTCATAGAGCCATCGTCACTGCACAGACTGTGTGTGTGAGAGAGAGTGCCGCATGACCTGTCCACGCAGGTAGTGGCTATCTCTCTCTCTCTCTCTCTCTCTCTCTCTCTCTCTCTGCCGGCTTAGGTTACTTGAATAGCATCCATTCTTCCTCTGTTCCCCCTCATAGCTCCCACCTCCTCATCTATGTCCTTCTCTTGATTAGAAGTACAGCAAGAGGAAGGGGGTTGTGTGTGTGTGTGTGTGTGTGTGTGTGTGTGTGTGTGTGTGTGTGTGTGTGTGTGTGTGTGTGTGTGTGTGTGTGTGTGTGTGTGTGTGTGTGTGTGTGGCAGGTGCCCATTCACCTGTACCTAGAGCAAGGGATAAGGGAGTGCATTTCAACCAGACACAGGATCCTCGTTCCACCTGCTCTTTAGCCACTCTCTCCTCCTCCCCCTCCTTCATCCTCTGCTGGCTATCTCTCTGACCATGCTTTATACTGCGTAGGATAGCAGCTGCCTGTAAGGTGATACATAGGCCAAACACACACACACACACACACACACACACACACACACACACACACACACACACACACCTAGTATGCAGCTCACCGGGCGAGCACACACAGGTGTCCGGTAATCATCCCTGTTTTTCGACCTCCAAGAAACCTTTGATTAAAGTAGAAAAAAGGGGCAATATTTTTTCTGCATTCTGCATCAACGTCTGAACAAAGAGCTTCATTGTTGGGCAAAACTCCTATGTAACCTGAGCATGTTTTTTTTTATCCTTCCCCTCACCACTCTCTCCTTCTTATTTAATCAGGAGAAGGGGACAAAAACAGGGGCCAAATTGAAACCAGGGGTCCATTTTCCTTTGTGCTTTTCCTTAACCATTGTGGTGTCCGTCTCTGCATTGTTTTGACTCATAATAAGATGAGAAATATGAGCAAAAAAACAAACCAAAAAAAAAAGAAGCTGCACCATTAATTAACTGTGTTTTTCCCCAACACTCCAGCAGCGCCCTCTTAACCAAGTGACACTTGCACACTCTCTTGTCAACGCTCTAGCCATTATCAAATTGGGCCCCCATTAGCTGCCCCCAAAATGGCCTCCCAGTCAACAGGTGAACATCGAGAAAAAATAGAATAGGGCCCCCAGTTTCAATATTAGATCTTTAGAGTGCACATGGAGGATCTTGCCCTCGTTTTCAAATATTTATTTCACTGGGGAGAGGGGGAGAGAGAGAGAGAGAGAGAGAGAGAGAGAGAGAGACACTGTTTGCTAAGTGCACTCCAAGAAGTGGCCCTGGAGGAGAGGACTATTTTACATGTGGATTAGTGAGCGTATCACCATGATCAGACAGAGATACAGGGCCTTGATAGACTGTCTATCTCTTCATGCCGTCTGAGGCACGGGGCCTTATCCCTTTCGTCCTATCTGCCGCAAAACGCTCCTCACACACACACGCGTACACTGAGCCGTCGCTTTGGAAAGTGCAGCGATGGGAAAGATTGGATTATAAGATGTAAGATGTGCCCTATGTGTGTGTGTGTGTGTGTGTGTGTGTGTGTGTGTGAGAGAGAGAGAGTGTCACTTTCTGTAAAGTACATCCCATACCTTTCGATGCCAATGCAAAAAGCCGAATGGGCACATGTCAGTATTCAAACATGCTTTCACATGCACCTAAGAGGGCGCTCACTGTCATCTTTTTTTTTGAAACTTCAAACGTCAATTCAACATTTATAATCTTGTGAATGCCGCACACACACACACACACACACACACACACACACACACACACACACACACACACACACACACGCACACACCTGAATGCTATTAAAAGTGTTGTTATGTTTCCCACTTTTGGCCCCCCTGGTGAAAATAACACATGGGGATTGTCTGGGCCCAAGCCAAACACACTACATTTCAATATTAATTTGACTCGGCGCACCTCGGCAGGCCATCCCCGGCTTCCTAATCTCCCGGCCGCATATCTTCATTATCTGAAAGTGTGCTTTCATCTTAATTCCATTTTCATCCATCAAATGTCGAGGAAGGTTTGACCTTGTGTGATCTCGGCGCGATAGCAAAAGCAAAAGGGAGGGGGGGGGGGGCAAGTGAGTGACAGAGAGAGAGGGGGGTGGGGGTGGAAACCAAGGGATTGGGGGAACATGACAGAAGTATTTTTTACCCAAGGTTTATTGCAAGTGTGTGTGTGTGTGTGTGCGCGTGTGTGTGTGCGCGTGTGTGTGTGTGTGCGTGTGTGTGTGTGTGTGTGTGTGTGTGTGTGTGTGTGTGTGTGTTATGTGTGTGTGTGTGTGTGCGTGTGTGTGTGTGTGTGTGTGTGCGTGTGTGTATGTGTGTGTGTGTGTGTGTGTGCGTGTGTGTGTGTGTGTGTGTGTGTGTGTGTGTGTGTGTGTGAAGCAGTTCCATTATTTACAATTTTCCGTGTTGATTTGTAGCATGCATCCAACATACTCTTTATTAA
This sequence comes from Hyperoplus lanceolatus, assembly GCA_026929865.2. Classification (NCBI taxonomy): domain Eukaryota; kingdom Metazoa; phylum Chordata; class Actinopteri; order Uranoscopiformes; family Ammodytidae; genus Hyperoplus; species Hyperoplus lanceolatus. The sequence goes on along the minus strand of CM049417.1, from coordinate 15,141,784 downwards.
CACCTTCCCTCACACTTGCCTTGGCTTTTTTTTCTCTCTTACCCATCCTCCTTCATCCACTCCCTCCATTACTGTCAGTTTATTTACTCTGACGTTAGGACTTAATTACTAATTTGTAGTAATTGTTTTCATAATCGCTCGGATGGTAATTGTCCTACGCTATCTATTGTTATGGAACAGGTGGTGGATGAGACCTGTAAGGGGAGAATGTGTGTGCATTTGTGTGCATGTGTGTGTGTGCGTGTGTGTGTGTGTGTGTGTGTGTGTGTGTGTGTGTGTGTGTGTGTGTGTGTGTGTGTTGTGTGAGTGATGTGATGTGATCAGGACATGCGAGTTGGCATTCATCTTGTGCTCTACTGATGAAATGAGTGGTGTGTGGTGGTGGGGGGGGGGGGGGTTTCGTCTACAAGGCAGACAAGGAGACGCACACTCACTGCTTATCCCGCTTGAATGATACATGCCTGTGTGATCATCCTAAAATAGAACGCCTCATTAGCTGACGAGCTGGATATGCTCTCTAACCTCTCTCTCTCTCACTCTCTCTTTCTCACTCTCTCTCTCACTCTCTTTCTCTCACTCTCTTTCACCTGTTTGGATGGCAGGTCTGATCCCTTTAAATGCAGGTTATCTGTCATCAGTGACTCCAGCTTAGTAAAACATATATATAAATATATCAGCCTGTCACTTTCTCCTTCCCTTATCTCTGTCTCTTTCTTTCTTTATATCTCCCTCCACAAACTATCTACATCCGCAGATCCTATCAGCCACATTTGTCTCTCCCTGCGGTGACATTTATTTTATTTCCCAGCTGTATAGCATTTCAAGGCTTGTGAATGGTCCGTGTGGGACAGGTATAGCAAAATAGATATACGAATAGATAAAAAGTGAGCTGCTGTTTTAATGTTTTTTCATAAGTGTTAACGTCTGTGCTCTCTGGCACTTGGCCGACTTCTCTTCTGTTGACGGGGTGTCATGGCTTTTTCTGCTGACACAACCGGGCCCCGGTGTCACAACCGGCTAGCGTATAGCGTTGGCGGGCCCCCTCACACAAACTGACAGGAGTATACAGGCCTTTGGTTAGATGATGCTGCGCTGCCAGTCTGCTGTGACGGATCCCGCAGCACGCAACACCTAACCCCCCCCCCCCCCCTCCTCCCTCCCCACCTCCGCACCCCACCGATGGCAGAACTAGGAACTCACGCTGAAGGCAGGGGTGACATGGGAAATGACATGACAATGCCAAAGACCTGACACACACACACACACACACACAAACAAACACTATAACACACACACTAACACATTGACGTTCACTCGCAAGACAGAGGCCCTTGCAAGCCTGAGCGGGCAGGGAGCAAATTCACTGCACACACACACACACAGTACAGGGGAACATCATGCTATTCAGATGTCTTTGTACAAACAAGGACTGCAGTCGGGAGGGTAAAATACAAGTAGGAAATGTGATCTGGGAGATTCGCCAGACAGACTCTATGTAAGAAACACCGGCGGCGGGTTCAGGTGTTTTTTGGTTGACGCTCACTTCCCAGTGCCTGCCAAAGCGCTTGTGACAGTTGCTCTAAGGTGGCAACACAGGAGAAGGCCCACATCCATTCCTAATGGGAGGATGTAACTTAATTCGCGATTGACAGCCGGAGATGTATCAGCTCTTGAAATCCAGCAAACCACAGCAGAAAATGGAGATGCATTAGTTATTTGGTCGACAATGATAAGGACCCCCCCAACCACCCCTTGCCTCCGGTTTTGAATTTTAGAAGCTTTCTTCTTCTATCCCTTTAATGTCTGTTTTTAGCCTCATGCTATCAGTGCTATATGTTTGTCGGCCCGAAGCTAATCCACCGCAACTTAAACGCCACCACATCGATCCAAATAAAACGAATAACAAAAATGTCTCCTTTGCCATTCTGAGCAGGTCCAGCGGGGTTGGGCTATAAGCGTCTGCAGATGTTCAAACACATCTCCCCCCAGAAGAGTATCTCTGTTACACCAGTGGCCTAATCCGCCACTTGAAGAGCAATTAAAACTTTAGCCTGGACTTTAAGAAAGTAACCATGTGTTTTTTTTCTTCTTTTTTTTTCTCTCTCTCTCTTCTCTTTCTTCTCTCCCGGCTGTGTGCATGCATGGGGTGCATGCTAATAGGACAGTGCTATAGCTGTGGTGGCACTCTTCCAAAAAAGGCAGTCCAAACACACATTGGGTAAAAAGAAGAGACTAAAAGATTGGATGGAAAGATCATCCAATTTTTCGTTGAGTCATCATCCACTTCCATTCTTTTATTTTCCTTTGTTTCGAACTTTTCTTATTTTCTTATCCTCCCTCCAACAGTTGCATCTTTTTTTCGCACTTCAATTCACATTTCTATTGTTCCCAATCCAAAAGGGTTCCCAAGGTGCGAGCTCTGTTACTAAGAATGTATCCTCCTGGAGTTCCTTCGTAGGACTTTTTGTGCCAAGCCACTATTTCTAATGGACAAAAAAAAATATTCAAATAGTTTGTGTGTTTGGCATTTCCTGCTGTCTTTCTGGATGTATTAAACAGTCTTTTTCTTACTGGAGCACAGATATTTATACAGCTAGTTCCACTGCCAAAGACTGCAATAAAGGCGGTCGGTAAATACTCAAGAGAGCGACAGTGGACAGGCACTGAAGGACATGCAATTGATCTGTGCGCCGTCAGATCATAAAACGAACACATGGTAAAATTGAAGGCTTTAGAGATACTTTTTACAATCTCAAAGATCGACAAGAGACCGCTAATGGTGCCCATCAATTCTTTGACAAGCGTGTGCTTTGTTAGCCCATATAATGTCTGCAAGTCGTGTAGTAAAAGTTTTTTTTTTTTTTTAAGGTGTCTACAATGTTATTATCAAGTAGTTGCACCCATGGGGATTGTATGACCTCACAGCTCACATCATTCGAACTGAAAGATTGTCTCAGTCTTTTGAAATCCATTACTGTGTACGTAGTTTCAGGTTAGGCACTGGACAATGGATGCTCTTGTCAGGCAGTCTGAAAGTATGCAAGGTATGGGTTCAAACTGAGCCGAGTAGGGCAAGAAGTACACAAAACAAAACACTTGTTGAATCTTCGTTGGCTCGGACGATAGTGTTGAGAAAAATCAGTCTTTTGAACCCGCGAGAGTTCTCTTTTTATCAGGAATTTGTTTTTCTCCCAGAAATCTTGGGTGTTCTTTGGGAAACTGTTCCCCCTCCAGTTTTCTCTTTCTTCATCCTGAGTGGCCTGGGATGGAATGTGTGCGGAGGAGTGGAGAGGAGTTTGAAGGAGAGGGGGAACGAGAGAGGGGAATGAAAGAAGAGCAATGGAGCTTGACATGGGACCAAAGCTATCATCCGGGCTTACAACACGATACCTGAGACTCTACGGGCGGTCGCAATAACAAAAGCCACGAAAGACCGGATACTTTAGAACCAAAATTCCCCCAACTTACCCTGCCCTGACCAGTCCCCTGGTCACTCATTTAGGGGGGAGGGGTGATAACACACCTGAGAGACCAATCCTCATTGGGTCTCTTGTTTTGGACTGCTATCAGTGGCCTGTGCATAGTTTAGCCTGGTAACATGGTAATTAAACACAACTGAGCGGCACCCAAATAGAACCTTAGTCCGCCATGATCAGATTCCAAAGAGATATCCAGTCAAGACAATTCACCTTATAGCGTATAGTTGAGTAGGGAGTCTCATTTATCACTTCAGGGTCCTGATCTCTTTAATCCACAGTACTGGAATTACAACAAGCCTTCACCTTGCACTTGAGCTTTGTAAAAAAAAGGCGATTGGGTGAAGCCAATTTTCGTCTATGTTTCTTGCAGTGCTAGCGTGTCTATTTGGCAATCCTCTTGTGAGTCTCAGGTGGCTTATCACAGAGTCGCTGTGTGGTGGTTGCCCATTAAAAATGAAACATGGGCGTCTTAATTACCGACCGGCACTTTTTGGCAATCATGGGCTTGCGTACTCATGTGTCAATCCAGGGCCTCTCACTTCCTTCTCGGAGTCTCTGTTCTCTTTCCCCCGCTGTTTGGCTGGCCCTCTCTATCTGTCTTTTCCATCTCACTCACTCCTAATCTCCCTCCCCTCTGTATCCCTCCATCTCTGCTGCTTGACTGCAATAAGACACTGGGCCCCTGCAGTGCATGTTTTGCTCTCCTCGCCCGAAAATCCAGACCAGCCACAATTACTTCCCGTGGTTCAACGGTAGCGGGTCACTGCCATCCGCCATAGGTACTTAGAGCTGAAATAACACACACTGTGTGTTCCAAAAACCAGACCCTATACCACAAAGGTACCTGCACTGTGTGACCCCAGCCATGGGTCTCTGGTGAAGGTGGTCTTAATAATATATCCAGATATGTTAGAATGAATGGCTTCAAGGCGAGACAAGGCAGAAAATGACTTCATTTTTTCAAGCATCAGGTCAGTTTTGCAACCATAACATCTCTTCCTTCATACTAGTATAAGTGTCTGTTTGGGTCTGCATATTTCTCCTACACAACCATCTTTAACGGCAGTTATCTCACATTTAGTCTTTTCTGGAAATACTCTGGACCACAAAATCGCCACTTCTGAAGCAATTACATCCACTCAACTTTTCATAATAATTTGTAGCAATATTCTGAAGGTTAATGCTGAGGGATTTGTTCCTATGTTGTTTATTGTCTGATTTATGATACATTTTGTTCTTAACAAAAATGCTGAAAAAATACTGAGGTATTGCGAAATTAGCACATGTATCAAAACAGTGTAATACAAAGAAATACTTGTTTTAATGTTAGTTATCAACTGGCAGAGATTTATTATGCCAACAACAAGTTTAAAAATCTTCCCCTATGCACATGCAGTGTCTGGCTTTACTGATTGCCATTGGTCATGTTGAATGGGAAGACGATTAGAAATCCGGAAATAAAAAAAAGCTTTTTTTAAGGAAATATTTGCCACTACCGAGCTACTGTTAAGCCTCAGGTTATGTGCCTTGTCTGGTGTTTTCAACCAGTGTCGTGATTTGAACGATTCTGACATTGCATGCACAGGTAGGATAGCTCTACGTCCAAACAATGTGTTACCCATTTGGGCTTTACTGGCAGATAAAAGAAGAAAGGAGGGCTCAAAATAAAGTGCTGTTGACAGCGCCTCAACGTTTGGTTAGGGTTAGGGGGTTGGGAGTTGGAGGGGAGGAAATGAAAATCATATCCGAGGGGGTCACACATTATTGACATGAGTGGCACGGCCCATGTTTTCATTGGCTCATATAGCTCCCACCGTTGAGTCAGTGGAAAGCCCATGTGTTTCCCCTTTAGCATCCAGGAAATAGACCGGGCCCAAACTATGGAGAGAGCTCCCCAATAAACCTGTGGCTTGTTTTCGTTGTTCCATATTTTTTTTTTTTTGGGTTGACGGATTCACTCAATCACAGCCATGTCACAGCTGGCTTTCAATCACATAGGCACACCACCCCTTCCAGCATCTGGTAAAAACAATGCTTACTTGTAATGAAATCCATTCATTGGAGGGCTGGCAGGGGGCACAGCAATGGGGGGGTTAGCTACTTACTTTTATGAATGGATATACAGGTATGGAGGGTGTTAAAGTAGAGCAATTTCTTAAGGCATTTACAGTTTGTTTTATCTCTTAATCCAGGCTTTAAAAAAAAATCATCCATCACATAATAGACAGTCAATAAACTGATCTGATCATCAAGTATATTGCCTTTAGGAAAAACAAGTGGTTCTCCTTTAACATTAAATGGGATTGGAGCCATGGCATTTCATTGTGTATTATGTGTGTGTGCTTGTGTGTGTGGCTCGGTCACGGTGTAGATTGATTGGCAGCTGTGTGGAGTGTGAGGTGCATGAGGTCAGGGGAAAACACCATCAAAGGGCATGTACTCAGTCAGGCTTAACAAAACCAACGCCTGCTCTGAAAAGTGGCCAGTAGCTGGTGGTGAGTGTGGGGGTCAACTCTATGCTATATGACAGCATGGCCAGACGGATACATGGGAAGCACTATCACAGTGACACACCCACAGCCGGCTGTAGTAAAACATCTCTCCGTCGTCATCTCCGGTGGGGAGAGAGAGAGAGAGAGAGAGAGAGAGAGAGAGAGAGAGAGAGAGAGAGAGAGAGAGAGAGAGAGAGAGAGAGAGAGAGAGAGAGAGAGAGAGAGAGAGAGAGAGAGAGAAAGCATTGGTTGTGTCAGCCAGAAAGCCATATGTGAATTCACATGCTGTGCTGGACAAATACAGCACACACAGACACACGCATACAAGCACACACACACACACACACACACACACACACACACACACACACACACACACACACACACACACACACACACACACACACACACACACACACACACACACACACACACACAAGGGGAAACAATTTTTATTGTATTCATTTATTTAAAAGACACAGAATGAAGGGGGCGAAGGTTTCGCCGTGCAGACGCTGGTTGTTGCAGATTCTAATCCAAAGCCTTTGGGCGATCTCTGCATGAACTCCATTTCTGCTCTGCAAACAAATTAGCTCTTTTTCTCTCTCTCTCTCTCCCTCTCTCCCTTATATCTATCTTTCTCTCTTTCTCCCTCCAGTCAGAATAAAGGGAAATTCAGGTGAATACAATCTATTTGTTCATTTAACTCCCTCAGCCCCCCCCCCCAATCCCCTCCCTTTTCTGTCAGTTTCTCTCTTTCTCTCTCCCAAACTCAATTTTCAATCGGTGCGAGCCTGCTTCGGTCTTTTTTCCTTTTTTCTCGCCGGCAATTCATTAGGTAGCAGTGGTTTCATTTGCACCATTAGAAAAAAAGTATGTTTCCTTAAGAGTGTGGCACTCCACTCAATCTGATCCAAAGTAATTGATTATTTTTAGACCACACTCAAGCTGCGGGACCTGTTAACACACACACACACACACACACACACACACACACACACACACACACACACACACACACACACACACACACACACACACACACACACACACACACACACACCTCACACCAGCAAATGTTTCAGTTAAATACAGTTGAAACACACACAACAACAAACAAACAAATAAACAGACAGAGCAAGAAACGACAACCAAATACTATGGTTTAATATATTATCATCTCTTCTCGAGTGTGTAATTATGCAACAAATGTTTGACTATCCAAGTCAAATTTCCATGAATATTTATCCCAATTCATTTGAGTGTTGCTTGTAATTACATGGGAACATGATTTATTGCCAAGATTGCTGCTTTAGCCAGCCAGCCAGAGAAAAAGAACGGAAAATATATAAATATAAAAGCACAGCACACACAAACACACACACACACACACACACACACACACACACACACACACACACACACACACACACACACACACACACACACTCGGCTCGACATGTCTCGGTGTCTGCCTCTTGGATTAAATGTGAGATGAGTTGGTGGGTAGATGGACAGAGGGCAATGTTTGACTGGTGTAGGTGTATATACTGTATGTCCTTGTTTATCTATTCTTATGATGAGACAAGGAAACAAGGAGGATAGGAGAGGGGGGGTGGGGGTGGACATGAGCAAGTGTTAAGGTCCAGCAAAGGGGCTGGCAGCAGAGTAGACATACAGCAACCCAGTGTCAAGCTCTGACCGTGTTTGTATTGAATTAATGAATAGCATTAGCCATTTGTCATGCCATTTATTCCGGTAATGACCAAGCCTCACCTCACCATGCTCACTCTCCCGCTTTCATCCCTCTCTTTTCCTGTCCTGCCATTACCTTTGTACGGCACATTGAGAGAACTACAGGCATAGGCGAAGATTTGTGGGGGGTATGCAGGGGATTATGTGTATTTTTCCAACACACTCCTACCCATAAGAGATACAAATAACAGTTCAGGCGGCTGAAACATTAATACTGTATATGCTTTATACCAGTTACTATATATTTATTTTATTTTATTTATTATTCTTTCGGACAATTCCACACAATACACAATTTTCTCTTGAAAATATTCATACATCATACTTTGTTTGTCCGAAGGAGACGGAAGAAGCAGGCTTATCAGGTACCGCCCCATTTTCATCAAATTCGAATTCAGATACACAGTTACTGTTACAGAAAATAAAAATAAAACAAAAAACATTTTTTTTTATATATAGCTATATATATATATATACATACATACATATATACACATATATATATATACACATATATACACATACATACACATACATTTTTTTTTTTTTTTTTTTTTTTTTTAAGAATCTGCAGTCCAATACACAATCAATTTTAATGTAATTGCTTCAGCTTTTAAGATCAGTTCAGCACAGTTCAGTTTCTCTGTGACAATGCCAAGTGTATAAAGTGTGAAGTGGCCTTGTATTTGGCCTGTTCCAATTCTTAACTGGTAGTCAAAACACTTCTGCAAAAGTATTCAAAAACAAGTCTGACAGCTGGCCTGTATTATTCTTTACAATATTGATATGTAAGTGACATTGACATTGTGCTCAGGTTATTAGTCTGTAATTTTCAATAATTTTTGAAACATAATTTGCTTTGAAATTGAAACTGCAACTCCCTGTGACAACTTCATCAAGTCCATTCCACAGCTTAATACCCTTTATAGAAATCGAAAAGGATTTAAGTGTGGTCCGTATATTTTTCTCAGTGAATTTATCTTTTCTTCTTAAATCATGCAAAACTTCTCTGTCTTCAAACATTACTTGTAAACTGTTTGGAAGGCTTTTTTTTGAAGCCTTGTAAATAATTTGTACTGTGTGGTAATTTACCACATCACGTAATTTGAGAATTCTACCTTCAATAAAAAAGTTATTACACCCCAAAAGTGGAACATGCTGTCTTCACCTTGCCGAGCTTAGGCCAGCGTTCCAGTGGCTAACTAGCCTTTACATCAGACAGAGAGGTAATGTGAGTAGCTGGCTAGCTAGCTTGTTTAGCCCGACAGACTTCACTTTTCTTACCTTCAGGGTTTCTGAACTAGACTGTGTCAAGTGTGTAAGGACGAACGATAACATTATCAGGTTTCTAACCTTATGTCACTAGCTAACATTTGCCTTACCTCACATTAGCTAAAAGCTATAGCTGATAGCGCACCCTTTTCATCTCCAATCAATGACCACCTGCGTCATTCCCCCCCCCCCCCACCAAATGTTGAAGTGAAACCTGTGCCCATGTGTACAGGGAGAGGAAGAGCGACAGGTTGAGAGGGTGAGACAGACAGGGGCCTGGGCTCTAATAACATGCTCTGTTACTGCTCGACTCAGGACACTGCTCGATAACGTGTTAGGCAAAGGCTACACATATTGACAGAGTGCACCCACAGCTCATCTGGCAAAACCTATTATGTGTGTGTGTGTGTGTGTGTGTGTGTGTGTGTGTGTGTGTGTGTGTGTGTGTGTGTGTGTGTGTGTGTGTGTGTGTGTGTGTGTGTGTGCGCGTGTGTGCGTGCCTGCCTGCCTGCATGTGCTCAAAAGCCAATCGAGTACATTTTCCTGTTTGTATGCAGTCGTCTTTGCATCGGCGCACTTCACTCTGTGGCATCAAAGAAGACCTCCTCCAGGGCCGGACGCTCAGTTCACCTTGTCCTGTTTTTTTTAGTGGGCACACAAGCAAGTGAATGAGGCCTGGCCCATTCTTCCCTGTTTAGTTGTATTTAGCACACAGCTTTTAGGCTGCTGCCATGTCTGCTTGGTTCCCACTTGAGAGAGCTTATGAAAGACTCCCCTTTTGTCTAGCCTCCCTCCATATTGCAGGTCTTCCTTTTGAAAGTGTACAGGGTGAGAGAAAGGCGATGCTGTGTTTGCTGTGCTATCAAGGCCTATTGTGATAGAGCAGATTGGGTAATGTGTTTCATTTGTGGTAAGGAGTCAGGAACTTGGGTCCCTTAGAAATCAATACTAGCACCCTTCTACGCCTACCACAAAGCATATAGGCTGTGTTCGAAAAGCCATACCAACGTCCTCCCTCCTACGTACTCAACATGTATATACTACATACTGTCTACGTATTGATCGATTGTGTATGCTAGGTTCGTCGGACTGTTTACACTGAAGTATACAGAAGCAATAAAGAATTTAGAAAAAAAAAACTTCTGTGTCGTTTGAAAGGACATTATGCATTGTGGGGCGGTTGAATAGGCACAGTAACCTATTGATTCCATACACAAAATCTTCCCTGAAGTAAATACTCATCTGGGGCATTCCACGTCTATACACAAACTCACACGAACAACCACACCATACTCAAATTGACGTAAAGATTAGCATGACTAAGACGTTATAGTATGGCTTTTTCGAACACAGCCATTACTCCTCCATATCCCTTTTCCCCCTTTCCCCCTCAATCTATTTGCTCTATCTTGACCAAATAAAATCCCCTTTTTTCCTTATTCCAATATCCAAAATGCTCCAACTAATAAAGATAAATCAAAATAAAAAGTCCCCCCTTTGCTAGTGATAGTGATAGTGACCCCGTGGCCCTTTTTTGGTTTGTCTTTGTATAGCCGTTTCGCCGAGTGACCTTCTCGGTGGTGAGCCAGCCCCAGGACCCTCAACAGCAGCTGCAGGGGTCGCTGCAGAGCTGCTACGACAGCGGCCTGGAGGAGTCGGAGACGCCCAGCAGCAAGAGCTCGTCCGGCCCCCCCCCACCCCGGCTGGGGGGCCTGCCCCTGCCCGAGGACCAGGCCTACGAGAGGACCACCCCTGACGGCAGTGTCGGTGAGGCAGAGCACATGGAGAATGGTAGGGGCAAACACTGAAACAAGGAGATTTAGAAAAAAAAAGTAACTATTAAGATATAGTATACGAGGGAAACACACACATACACTCACACAAGCGCCAAAGGTATAGAGTACATATAGGCAGTTTCACAAACACACATAAAACATGTGAGGTTTCTTCTGATATTTCTTTTTAGATATTTTTTTTGGCTAGGAGGTTTTTCGTCCAAGGCTTAGTCGGTTTCTGTAGGGTGTTAAGGTGTGATGTGTATGTGGAGTTTGTGATAGTAGTAGCTGTTGCAACTTCGTTATTAAAAAAGCTAAAGCCCTTCCACCCCAAAGTACATGATGTGAAGACGATAGCCCGGGGATCTCTTCTTAAAACCCTTGTTCTCTTTCAGTAAAAACCTTGGGCTTATTTGATCAAAGGGGGCAACAGACAAGCACATTCTTTTAACATCAACACCTTTCCTAGGCCGTCCTTCTCCTTTCAATTTTTCGTCTCTGTTTTCTTTATAGTTCACGTTGAATTTGATTTGTCATCTAGATTTTTCAACTTGACTAGAAGATATATATTTTTTTTGTTTTCTCTGTATTATTTAAGATAATAGGGCAAAGGAGATGATGATGATACCAAACTTGGCATTGTTTAGGAGTTGTTAAAGAATCACAAATGCTACTGATTTGCGTTTGGCTGGAGGCCCTTATGAGGGAGTTCAAATGTTTCCTAAAGTTGGCAGATAGGACTGATATTGTGTAGGTTTTAATATGGAAAATACTGCGGAACAAAATGCCATTAGGAGCAACAGAGCCTATTGTAAAGGGCGAATTCTCTCGATGCAGTACTGTGTATGTACCCTTGCAGAACCTTCTCATAGCTTTGCCTGAGCTAGTTTCCAACCAAAACCAAGAATCTGTGTGTGTGTGTGTGTGTGTGTGTGTGTGTTCGTGTGGGTGCGCAGTGAGAGATGAGGGTAATGGTCCTATTCATAGTCTAGCAGTCTGCGGCGATGCTTAACAAGGAGTAGCTGTCTTGAGAGTGCTAAGCCTAAGTGCAGAGAGGCTTCCCCGCTGCAGCTTAGGATAAGGATATTCAAATGGCTTAAAGATCCCCACATTCTCCTCCATTCAGAAGGGAGGGAGTTGCTTTTTTTAAGGAGGATGTCCTAACCTATTTTAAGATCATTGTGCTCAATATTATGAAACCTAGACAATAAGGTGGCCTTACCTTGTGAAGGGTTGAATGGCCATAGTTATGGGTTTGCAATGACCCACTCTGCAACAGTTAGAAAGTCAAGCAAAGCGACCAGATGTGCACTTAAAAACAGCCATTTGCACAGGTGGCAACAGCTGGCTTATTTCTCTCAAATTTCAGTCATTAATGGAGATTTAAAAGGGATTTGAAAGGGGTTCAATGTGAGCTGATAAGGCTACCTTGTGGATATGTCAATTTTTTCAGTAAATGGGCACCCATTCACTTCCTCAATGACACCCGATTTAAAAGGCTCATTCAAATGTGTTCTCTTTTTTTAGAGTCAATGGACAAGGACAGCTGATAGAAGATACCACCATGTTAGATCAAAAGGCATGATCAGCTTGTCAATCAGATATACCTTGAGAACAACAATAGCATACATAGCCTTACATCAAATCAATCCAGACATGGCTTATCAAAACACACAACAAAGCACATGTATAAAAAAATATATATATTGTCCAATTTGAAATGATGTACAAGTGTGCACATTTACCCAAGGTGTATGGTTATACATTTCAAATTTCAATTTTGGTTTCAGCTCACCGCAAGCATTTGATGTAAGCTTTCAGAGAATGTACTATTGCAAAGTGTTAGTGGAGCTTAGGAGGGGATGTGTTCTCTGGAACATAGTCAAGGTCAATACATGAATCAGTCTCTGTCCAAGAGAAAACAACATGCTCCGCTGCTGCCTCGCTATATCTTTAGTGAGATCGGCTGAACTTCTAGCGGTAGTTTGTGTGTGTGTGTGAGTGTGTCTGTCTGTCTGTCTGTCTGTGTGTGTGTGTGTGTGTGTGTGTGTGTGTGTGTGTGTGTGTGTGTGTGTGTGTGTGTGTGTGTGTGTGTGTAGATGGAAAGGCTGTATGCCTACGAATGAAACTTTGAAAGTGAGTGAGTGCATTTAAATATTTGCCCATTTCTGTTAAAAATGGTGTTTTTCTTCCCCTCAAAGCAACCTCAGTTTGCAGTTTTGAAATTCTTACGAGGTTTGCTGGCAAGCGGGTGAGGTTTTGTCTTGCAGGTTTTGAGAGGATGTAATTGGTCAAGGTTCCTGTCAAGTATTCCCAAGGAAAAAAGCAGCTCTACAGTATATTCCCTTCATACAGTGTCCTTGAGGCAGACACTGAACACCTGTTTCCTTTCGCCTTATGCTAGGTCACTGTGGATAAGGGCATGAGCCAAATACCTTAAGTGTAAAGTAAATGCAATCATCTTAAGGTTGAGGGCAAATATTGGCAAACTGCTGCGGCCTCTCAGGGGATGCTAAATCGAGTCATTAACACACACTATACAATACAATCAGAGCACACACACAGACACACACCATCAGAGCTGTAGTTTTTAGCTCAATATGGAAGCCGCAGACCCTTTTTCCAAAAATGAAGGGGAATTATGAGGAAAGAGGGAGAACAAAAGTTAGCAGATGGCTAGCTCTGGTGCCCAGTGCTGGCTTGGGCGTCGTTAGCGACAGGTAATTGCAGGCGTTTTTACGTGCGTAACGCGAGAGTGACTGGTGAACAGAGTGTGTTTCCTTGTCCTGTGGAAAGGACAGAAGAGTGTAGAGAGAGAGTGTGAGGGTTTGGATTTAAGATCAGATGACGGACCATTCAAAGCTATACCCAGGATTTGATTTGTGTTTGTTTCCATCATAGTTTTTGATTGCCATTGTCAACACACACACACACACACACACACACACACACACACACACACACACACACACACACACACACACAGCAGACAGTCTGTTTTTTCACCCTCCCGCTCCACATCCTTTCCTGTCTTTGCACACACTGCACCACAAGGGACCATATTTTCCTTTTTTTCCTCCATCAAGGTCATGTTTCCATCTGTATTATTTCCTATTGGTTGACTTCTTTCCATGGGGAGTGTCAACACAAAAAAAAAGGAGAAAAAAAACAACAACTTCTCCATCCAAGAGCAAATTCTTCTTCTCCCAAAACTGACTCCAGAACAGGGAGTGTCTGGGTCATGGTGTGGGGATGGTAAGCACATTCTTTCACACCATTCCCCACTCACTCTGTACAAACCTTCAGACAGAAAACTGTTATAGCGGCCTTGATTTTAGCAGAGTGAAAAAAATAGAAAACATACATCCAACAGTCAGGAACCCTTGTGATAATCCTGCCTCCCATCTTTACATAATGTCTTTGAATCGCGTTCATTTTCAAACAGTTCACCCAGAAGTCAATAGTCTTTTGATTTAGCCTTTTTTTATCAAGAACAAGAAACACATCAATGTATTAGCATATCATACCCAGGCGAGCACATCGGGGCCCATGTATTACTCTCTCTGCGCGCTTGGCATTTGGCACATTTCATAAAGTCTTGATCCTGTTTGATGCACAGCTGTGGCCCCTCACTTATTCATAAAGCGTACCCCCGGTCGCTCATCAGATATTCATAAACGCTGAGTGTTTGCAGTCAAACAACCCGATTAGGCCGGTTATGGAAGAAGGCCCCCGTTTACAGATGTTAAGGACGCTATCGGCGGGGTCAAAGACATGCGCTTCATTATTGATCTTCCACATTGCCTTGGGAGGACGGGTTCTAATTCTGTGTTTGGTTGGAGCGCACCTTTAGAATAACACACTACCCCACATTGCCCTTTCATAAAGAGCAAAGGGGCGCTAAGATATTTTCATGTGAGACCTCCATACCTATCTGCGGGCGTTGATGATGTCATATCATTGTTCAGTACATCAGAGCAAGGATACATACTGTGTATGTCTTTGTTGCGGCAGGTCACGTCAACAATTATATTTATAGCAGAAATCATTATAGCGGTTATTCTATGGAATGCTAATGTATGACTTTCCCCTCTTATCAATGCAACACTATGTGCTGCGCTGCAAGTGGCTATACAGGTAAACACAGTCACTGTATATCCTCTTGACTTGAGTATGTAGCCTATTGCAAAAGGAATCACTTTTTGTATGAGTTGTAAGCAAAAGGGACTATTTTTTTCTTTTCTGTCTTTCGTATTGTAGGGCTGTATGGCGATCACCAGCAAACTGCAAGGATATACAGTAACATTAGTTTACTCCACTTTGTATTCACTGCTTCATCACAGTGTGTCTATAGCAGAGGCCGCTGGCTGATGTCGTTTATGCTGCCTCCGCTAAGACAGATGAATAGTGCAAATTTATTGTAGCCTCCGAGAGAGTGATAGCACGTCCATACCAGATGCTAACATTAGCATGCGGCCCACGTTTCTGCGCTTTGGATGCCAGACAACTTAACTTAACTTAACCCAACACACACACACACACACACACACACATACACCGACACAGACACACACACACACACACACAAACACACCAACACACACACACACCCACACACATACACACACACTGACATCCACACATACACTATCTCTCCTCTGCTGAGAGATTTTGGGCTACCACTGTTCATCATCATTTAGTGTTTGGCTAGCCGGCCGAATGGAGAGCACAGACAAGAGGCACATCAGCCAGGTAATTACCAAGTACAAACACACACACACACACACACACACACACACACACACACACACACACACACACACACACACACACACACACACACACACACACACACACACACACACAGACACACCATCTGAGCAGTAGCTTGCATACACACAAGGTAAAATAACAAGACATTAAAGAACAACCAAGACAGCCTGGAATGCACAATTTTTACTTTAGAAATCCACATGTTAAGCAGGTGCACACAAGTTGTGGCACAGGAAAAACACATAAGCTCTGGCCATCACACACACACACACACACACACACACACACACACACACACACACACACACACTCATTCAGCACAATGAGGCACTGCATCATTTTCCAGCACTGTGAAGCACCTTACTAAATCACTCCATTGTTGCTGTTTCTCTCTGTTCCAGAAGCGATGCCCATTGGAATGCATCTTAGATGGTCAATAATGTGTGTATGTGTGTGTGTGTGTGTGTGTGTGTGTGTGTGTGTGTGTGTGTGTGTGTGTGTGTGTGTGTGTGTGTGTGTGTGTGTGTGTGTGTGTGTGTGTGTGTGTGTGTGTGTGTGTATTTGTTTGTGCGTGTGTGCATGTGTTACTCCGTTCATTAGGCAAGCCCAATTGTAGGGCCAGATGGCGAAGCGAGTTTGTTTAATTAAACCCATTCATATTTCAAGAGCCGAGAGATGGCGGCACTCTTAGGTCTGATTTCCCACAACTTGGTGGAGCGGATGGGAGTGTGTGTGTGTGTTGCGTGTGTTTGCGTGTGTTTGTGTGTGTGTGTGTGTGTGTGTGTGTGGTGGGTAGAATGCAGTGTAGCGAAGAATCTCTCAGCGGAAGACACTGGGGCCATCAGTCAGTATGTTACACACGCACTAACCCCAAGTTAGTTTTATCAAGTTAAAAAACACTGATTTAGAATGTAAAAATCAAGAAACAAATGATAATCAAGCTTTGTGGCAGCCAGACATGGTAACAACAATGAATCTGCGACATTCAAGTAACTGCCAATAACGTAGTAATTTTTCAGTTTTTAATGTAAAACAACCCGATGATGTAGTAACTTAGCAATAACATAATAACATGTCCGAACCAATAAGGTTACACCTTTTTATTATTAGCCAATAAGCTGGGTTTAAAAATACCCTGTTAAAATATAATAACCAGAGCTGATAATGTCATAATATACTTGTATCCCTTTATTTATGTTTGATTTATTGGCGATAAAGTATCACATTTCCTTACTATTGCATCTTTCAAATACCTGCTCACAGGACGTCACCGCACAAACAGAGACGATTTCCATTTCTAGATCAGATTCCCATCCACTTCAATTTTATTTCAATAGGCTTACACTGCTTTTTGTAATTTGGATGAACTTGCCCTTTAAAAGGACTTCAATCACAATGAAGAGGGACAGGAAGAGAGGAAGATTAAGACTTTAAAATGATTAAAGTTCAATTGATAAATCCTTAAAAGGAAATAACGGTGATAGAAAAAGGTTTAGCATGGCTGTGCACTCAATGCAGTATAAATGAAATAAAAATAAAAACAAGACTTGACACACACACACACACACACACGCACACTCACACATATTGCGGCGGTCCAAGTGTGGATAATGGAATTGTTGGGCGTGGAAGCTATACAGGCCGACTGACACCCACTGCTGACAGAGATTAAAAAAGCCATTCAGCTGCCTCACAAACCCCCGTGCACAAGAAAAAGTGTCATGCAGTCGGAAAATACGGCAATCCGTTTCAAAAGAGTGCAGGCACTTTATATTGCTTTCAAGGCCCCGTGTTGTGCATGTACAAGAACATGATGCATTTCTCATACACACAGAAGAAAAGAAGAATGGCAGTGGACGTGCATTTTCTATATTTATTTTCTTCAAAAATGTGCTGGCCGTCTTGTTGTGTGTTTTCATACATTGTCTCACAAAATGCGGATGCACACAGTTGGTAAAGCCAGAGGAAGGGGATATGACTGCATTCTCAATGAGGGGGCCTATATTCTTGGGCTCATCTCCAAATGACAGTGTATGGGCATGTGTTAGGTTTAAAAAAAAAAAGATGACTTTAAAGGTACTCCGGGGAGCTTTCCGCTTTTGTTAATTCTTGCAACCCCTTTGGACAAAAGTGGTAGTGTTTTGACCACGCCAGCTGTTGTTCATGGGTGAGCGTACCCATGACAAATGGCGCTATTAAGAAATAGCATTCTTTGCACTGATGCTTTTGTTTGCTGTTACATGTCATTCATGATCATCAGAGGAAAAATGAAACCGTTGCAGAAATATTTAAAAGTTCCTTGTGGCAACTTTAACAAAACACTCATTAAAAATAAACAGATGTTTATTTAGAATGCACCTTTGCTTTTTTTTCCACATCTTTCACCCATATCATCACTCCTTGGCTGGGCTTAATGTGTCAGGTGTAGTGTTCCGGGGAAGGGGGACTGGTGGGGCGGTTCTACAATGAAGACAATTAAACACCTCCGAGGCACTCAGCCAAAACTCTCTCTCTCTCTCTCTCTCTCTTCTGCTTGTTTTCCCTCCTCCGTCTGCTTCAAACCTCCTCCGCAGATCCTTATGCCAGCTTCACACAGGCCCATCCATAAGAGGAAGTCAGCCCCTGATTGATTCACCTAGCCATCAATCTAGCCTCCAAGTCAGACCGGGCCCTCCACACTTTCTGTGTGTTAGTGGAAGGCAGCCCCTGATTGGTTCTCATAGTTTTCGACGTCAACATAGATCGAAGAATAAGCCCGTGAGATAGACGACTAGTCTTAGGTGGCTAGACTGACAGATGTTAGGTCTGAACAACGGGCTCTGATTGGTTATTTTTGACCATTATTAAATGGATGCAAATAATAGTTTTTTAGGCGACTCACTTTTGTTTATTTGTATGTGCGCTTTCTTAACCTTGATAATGTGTGTGTGTGTGTGTGTGTGTGTGTGTGTGTGTGTGTGTGTGTGTGTGTGTGTGTGTGTGTTTATTCATTTGTTTTGCGTGACAGAACTTTCACACCAGTAGCATATGTGTGACTGTTTTGGTTATTTTTCTCACCTTGGGGGAAACTTGTTGAAAGAGCACAAACCAACAAGAAGAATAAAAATACACACACACATTCAGGTGTTCACACATTGTGTAGGCCGACACCATGCTTGGGGCCTCTCATGCATGCATTCATTCATGCATTCTCCATACTTCATGTGCACACTCCATAGCTCACAGTAGAGGCACATACACAAATCCATGCATCATAATCTACGTGTCGCTCTTTTCTGCTACGTTAACACAACATTCTTTCTCATTAAAAAAAAAATAACTTGCCGGCAATTTAAATTTGCGCACAAGGAATGCTGTATGGCTTATTTAAACACATCACATGTATATGATTGGAAAAGGGGTTTTCAGAGAAAGCTCAAAAGGTAGACTTGTTTCACAACTGGAACCAGATGTGACCATGCTTACGGCCAATATGCACATTTTTTAAGGGAAGGTGTTTTCCAACTTTTGCAAGAGATATCCGTATGTTTCTTTTGAGTGTGTGTGTGTGTGTGTGTGTGTGTGTGTGTGTGTGTGTGTGTGTGTGTGTGTGTGTGTGTGTGTGTGTGTGTGTGTGTGTGTGACACTCTTTTTGACCTTTTAAGGTTAGGATTTGCAAATATTCTACATTTTACTTCCGGCTGTGTTCATGTGCCTGAGCTGACCCATGCATGTTCCAGCCTCCTGTCTGTTTAGCTAACACATTATGTATAATGTGGCAGCCTAACCTTTCACCATTCCAACATTGTGTATTTGGACCCTCCACCAATGTTATCCCAAACACTGATTTAAACTACTGAAAAACCAAAAGAATAATAATGTAATAATAATTATAAAGAGTCTGGGTTGACTCATGTGTGTCTGCTTGAACAACAGCTTGCGTTGCCACATAAACTGGCATTCCTTCTGGGTAAGGGATTTTAGTCAGACAACTCTTTACTCTGCCAGCAGCGTCGGCTGCTACCGCTAATTGATAGCAATTAGCTCGCATTATTTAGGAATTTGACATCGTGTTCGTCTTTCAATCGGAGTGGTTTTGATGACTCAGACGCACGGCTTAACGCTGTCAAACCGTCATTACAGCGGGGCAAACAAATAATGCCTGCTTGCTGTACGCGCTATGCTGTACGCCAATGATACTCATGATAATATGCATGTTTCAGACATGGTTTTAGTGTGTTACTAACGTGTGTGTGTGTGTGTGTGTGTGGGGGGGAGGGAGTGGGTTAACAGCAACAACACGAGAATACTGATTTAAACTACTGCAGGTGTGCATTTGCGGCAAAACAAGGCAAAAACTTCAAGCGTGAACCTCCTAGTTGACATAGTTGTACTTCTGCCTATAGTAGAGGCTTGGCACCTTTCGTGTGCAGTTAAACACCACAGGGTTGTATCTGCCAAGGAATATCGCTGGTTATAAACTATTCATAGAATCTTCAGAAAGTGTTGTTGATCAGTAGGGGCTGCTGTGTGCCGTCTATTTGAACACACTTTACATCACAATGTGTGTGTGTGTGGGGGGGGGGTGTTTGTGTGCGTGTGTGTGAGAGGGAGAGAGAGAGAGAGTGCATGCGTGTGCGGGTGTGTGAATCCATGCAGAGATGTATTATACTCTCAGCAGTGCCACAAGACTACCTCAGCCCAACAGAACTTATTTTTACTGCCCTCCTTCTCTCTCTCTCTCTCTCTCTCTCTCTCTCTCTCTCTCTCTCTCTCCTCGCCCTGTAAAAATAGATGAAAGCGTGTAACAAAGGTCAAAGGTGGAAGGGGGTTATCCTCCTGTGCTCTCTCTCTCTCTCTCTCTCTCTCTCTCTCTCTCTCTCTCTCTTTGAGGACATGGTTAATGTGGAGGCAGGAGGGAGGGATAGAAATGAAAAGCCAACACGGTTGATAGAAGGAGACTCTCTTGCTTTCCCCCATGGCTGTGTCTCTGAATAGCACCCACTGCAACCCTTGACACAGGGGGGGACGCCACACACACACACACACACACACACACACACACACACACACACACACACACACACACACACACACACACACACACACACACACACACACACACAGCCTCTTTGTGCATCTGGGTGCATATTATCTTCACCTGACAATATCCTACTTATAGTTCTCCCTAGGAATTTTATCATCTTATTTGTGTGTGTGTGTGTGTGTGTGTGTGTGTGTCCATTCCCACTATGTCATGGACACAATTGCTCAGGGTCATATTGGCATTAGCGGAAGATGTTTTTTTCATTTTTTATCTTACTTATTCATGGTCATTATTCCTGTTCTCCTAACAGCAAACACTTTCCGTGGCTCCCTCTGAAGCCCTGGGGGGAGAGAGGGAGGGAGGGAGAGAGAGGTAGAGAGGGAGAGAGGGAGAGAGGAAGGGAGGGAGTGAGAGAGAGGGAGAGAGAGGGAAAGAGAGAGAGGGAGGGAGAGAGAGACCTTTACAAAGTCTTGTCCATTTAGTCCATCCAACCGCTCTCCCCCTCTGAACACCAGGGGCCAAGGGTTCCACATAACGCTCAACATTAGCGCCATACATGTTTTATGAAGGTATTAAGACAAACGCAAGATTGCCGTGGCGTGCGTGCGTTGAAAGGGAGGAAATTATGTATGTATGTATCTATATATGTGTGAGAGATGTTTGTGTGTGTGTGTGTGTGTATGTGTACTGCTAATATTTGCACTCGTTCCCCCTGCTTCTCTCCCGCAAGCGTGAAGCTGTTCACTTATGCATTGTTGACCCATTTAAGGGCTCTAGCATCTTGTTTATTGTGCCGTCTGTCCTCGCTCACAATGCCCACACTTGACTCGTATACATACAAAGTGAAGGGCTCTGCATCATACAACATAAAGGGAAGAACAAAATCATATATATTTTTTTGCAGATGTCCCTCTTCTTTTTTCCTACATAAAACACATAGCACAATTTCCACATATTCTCAGTACAGTGGCATGGAATAAAAAAGCTTACTACCGTCCTCCCTCATTCTCAACATGTATACTGTCTACTTAACGATCGATTGTGTATGTAAGGTTCATCGGACCGTTTACACTGAAGTATACAGAAGCAATAAAGAATAAAAAAAAAACAACGTCCACGTCGTTTGAAAAGACACAATGCATTGTGGGGCGGTTGAGTAGAAAACAGTAACCTATCGATCCATACACAAAATCTTCCTGGAAGTAGGTACTC
>CM049417.1:15110000-15115000 GCA_026929865.2 Hyperoplus lanceolatus | reverse complement strand
TTAAACAAGTGTGTCAGCAAAGCCTACCAACCCGGACCCTTGTTGTTCACCTCACAGAAGGCCAGTGGATCAACACTGGCCTGTGCTGGCCTGTGCTGTGTACATAACAAGGAAATGTAGCCTCCACTGTATCACTATGGCTACTTTCAAAAAACAATATGAAGTTTTGATTTTAGAAACTTGAATTTACAGAGCAAAAACTCCCCCAGTTGCACCCATAGAAAATGGATGTAGCATCCGGGCTGATCTCAGTTATTTTAACCGCATCCAATCGTCCTAGCCTTATGCGTGTCGCCATCTTGTCAGAGTTTGGCCCCGTCTCATTTCCTCTTACCAAAAAAGGGCATTGATGTGACGTCAGGGAGATACGCCCATCTAGCTGACGTATATCTCCGAGGCTAAGTGAGGGCCAGCGGGTGGCTAGCTGTCACTCAAGAAGCCGCGCCCCTAATCATTCATACATTTTAACCTCCAATAGAATAGAAACTAGCCTGGTACAAAATAAATCCCCCCCCCCTCAGTGTTGTCATGGAGATATGACCTAAACATACGGACTAGAATGTTTTTTTTTGGCACCAGGCCTATTTAACATGGGAGTCAATGAGAAATTGTTCAGTTTTGAATCCTGCCCCTAGTGGCAACTCTGTGAACTGCATGTTGTGTCACTTCCGCATTGGATGCTGGTAGAACTGGCTGTGGTTGGGACTTGGCTGCACTCCTCTCTTTTTCGTTGTTTTTCTCTTTACCGCAACTTAGGCTTGACTCAACTCATATCCAGGCAGTTATGTATTCTCAGTATTTTTGCATCACCTCTTTCTGCGACTGGGAGCATTTTGTGTGAGACCTTCTGCTTAAACCTAAATCTGCACCTTCTTTTACTCAGTGGTTAGTCGGATGAAAATATGGAAAAAGAAAACGTTGAGCTTGTTCAATATTGATTCTGAGGTCTAGAAGCCAATATCGCCACGGTAAGCTGTAGTGATTTCACTGTGAAGGCCAGCTGTGTGTGCGTGTGTGTGTGTGTGTGTGTGTGTGTGTGTGTGTGTGTGTGTGTGTGTGTGTGTGTGTCATTGCTGAAAGGGGGATATGATATACTGTGCTGTGGCAAGTGCTTCCTGACAGTTAATTCCCCCTCCTCCCCCCTCCCTCCCCAGTGTTTACAGTCATAAATGGATTATGGTCCATGGGTTAGCTCCATGTTAAGCCTGCATACACACACATGTCTGTTCCTCTTTGATGGGAAAGGGTGGCGCGATACTATATAGCACCATCACCAGTGTAGCCTCTGGTTCAACATTAGTATGGCGCTAATCGCGTTAGGATCGAGCATTGGTAGCACTCGGGCTTTGACCTTGCGCTGCATTGCATTGACTGTGAATGCTGGTTGAGGGTACGGTATTAGCCAAGATGACGGCTAACGGTGTTGTTGGTGCATTAAGGAAAGTGCTAATATGTGGTAGGCTATAATCGTGTAAGGATTGTTTTGGTAGACTGTTTGCATGTTATAAGCTGTGGTTGTGGGGCCGCATAGTTTCCATGTTTTCAATGCTGGCGGGTCAGTGTGATGTACACACACACACACACACACACACACACACACACACACACACACACACACACACACACACACACACACACACACACACACACACACACAAACATACACACACACACACTTGTAATGCGCTAATATACATTAGAATTAAGCTCATAGTGGCCTCTGAAATCAAAACACCAGAATTAGCCGTCAAAATGAGAACAATGCTGCTGAAGAGAGAGCCGGAAAGAATGGGGGGATTGCAGAGGGGTGTGTGTGTGTGTGTGTGTGTGTGTGTGTGTGTGTGTGTGTGTGTGTGTGTGTGTGTGTGTGTGTGTGTATGTGTGTGCGTGAACGCGATGTTTCTTTTCATAGTCGCGAGGATGAGGGCGCACACAAATTATCCCCCCCCCCTCGACATAAGTCCGGGGACATGAAGCTTGCTCTTTTCAACGGGGAGGATAATTAGCCGGGTTTGACAGTCCCATCCCTCCATTTGGGACTCTGATATTTTCTTCTCTCTTCTTCCATAATCCCTCCTTTTGAGGGGTGTTCGAGTGACAGGATTGATTTTTTTTGTCCTCCTAGAATTATTCCAGCAATTAGACCATAGGCTACAATAATACCCATTGACTACTTGTAATTAGCAAGCATTTCAGATGATGCCAGAGAAAGTGAGAGCCGTTAATGTTGACCTTGACAGAGCGGACTGAGAGGTGATACGACTTGTTTGGTCTCACGGCGGATTTGCGTGTCTCCTGTTATCTGTAGACACCAGGGGAGTCAAGTTAGGATGAGTAAGCAGTGTGCCCTCAAAGTGTGCCTGCACCACCCTTCATATAAAGAGCCCATTCAGCATTAATGCAGCCGCACGCACTTCCCAAAAGAGCGTGGCGTTGGAGGCTGTAACTAAAACCAGGGGCCCTGTGTGTGTGTGTGTGTGTGTGTGTGTGTGTGTGTGTGTGTGTGTGTGTGTGTGTGTGTGTGTGTGTGTGTGCGTGTGTGTGTGTCTTTGAAAAGTTATACATCGCTAAACTTGTTGTCGACTGTCTGTTGTCGATGGTTATCACAACTGATGGTGCCCTTCTCTGTCAGGCCCTGACCCCCTTACTCCCACTGAATTATCATCTGTCAGAGAGAGAGAGAGGGAGGGAGAGAGGGAGAGAGAGAGGGAGGGAGAGATGGAGGGAGAGAGAGAGGGAGGGAGAGAGGGGGAAGGAGGGGGAGTGAGGGAGAGTGAAGGAGATACAGAGATAGTAAGAGAGATGGATAGGGAGAGAGAGGGAGGGAGAGATAGAGGGAGAGAGAGAGAGAGGGGGAGAGGAAGAAGGAGAGAGGGGACGACCGGTACAGAGAAAAACAAGGGACAGAGGGCAGATTTTGGCTGAGTGCCTCCAAGGTGTTTAATTGTCTTCATTGATGGCCAGCCCCACCTGCTCGCTTGACACACATTTCCTAGCCAAGACATGTCACGCATAAACAGATAACTCATGCACTACCGGAAAGATTTATAGGGACCAGCCCAAGCCCCTCTCTCTCTCTCTCTCTCTCTCTCTCTCTCCCCTGTTATAATTTGTTGAGGTTTATAAAGATTAATGAACGATTATTTCGATTGTTTTTGGCCTCATAGTTCACTGACAAGGTTTTGTACTGCAAAAAAATTGCTCAACTATAAAAGCTGGGATATGTTATGTCTGTGTGGGTGAAAACATATACCTGCTCTTTTCACGTGGCTCCCCTATAGAGTTTCACTACAACTCCAAGAAAAAGAGCTGAAAAAGTTTCCCCCTCCCCCTCTCTCTCTCTCTCTCTCTCTCTCTCTCTCTCTCTCTCTCTCTCTCTCGCTCTCTCTTCATTACAGACTGTATGGTTTGTGAAAGGTCAGTGGTGTCCGTGGGGTCTATTTGAGGCCCATTCAAGACCCACTTGAACTTCAAACGTGCCAACCTAAACAGCACTGATCTTGAACCCACTCTAGCGTGCTGTGATTTCTCCCTCTCTCTCTCTCTCTCTCTCTCTCTCTCTCTCTCTCTCTCTCTCTCTCTCTCTCTCTCTCTCTCTCTCTCTCTCTCTCTCTCTCTCTCTCCAGGCATCCTTCTACATTACTGTCTCTCACCACGTCATTCATTTAGATCACTTTTCCGAGGAGAACTCGGAAGAGCCCCCTTTTAAAAAGCATAAGCGGGGCTCAATTGCATCTGTGAACATTAAATAGTTATTCATTTAAGATGTGGGTGAATGTATCAACACTGCATACAACATCACTGCCATACCTTCACACATGCAGACCTAGTATCCGGCAAGAAGAATTATTATTTGGATTCTGGTTATATCATTAGTCTATCCATTCAAATATCACACATATAAAGGGGCTCTGGGGAACTTTCAGCTTTTGTTAAGTCTTCCACCCCCTTTGGACATAAGCGGTAGTGTTCTTAATATGCCAGCTATATAGTTCCAGGGGCGAGGGACCCATGACAAAGGCACTATTAAGAAAAGTGATATACAAATAGCATTATTTTTTGCACTGATGGTCTTGTTAAAAATCACATCCGTGCTTTGAAAAAAAAGGAAAAGTCGCTGGCTGCTTTTTAAAAGACACCAGAGCTCTGTGCTTTCTGAAATGTATCAAGTGAAGGTTGGGCATTCCGTTGAGGAAGCCAGCCTTTTTTTCACCACTGTACTTACCAGTCACCAGATCTACAAGGTCTCTAACGAGTGTGTTCTTGCTCCAGTGAAGTGTTGAATGCAAAGCCCCTTGACACACACAGAAATAAAGCTGCGAAGCCTCAAGTATCAACTACTGACGTTTTGAAGTGCCGTGAAGTCCTTTTCATGGGCACGTCGGGTGAAAAAGACTATAGCATTTAGACATGCACATTAGCATTACCGCTTCAATAAATATGCATTCTTTGGACCTGCCAAACATTGGAATAATTATATTCACGTGGAAAACCCTAGTGTTTATTTCTGTACACAGCAATGTTGCCTGGATGATATTTTTTACTGAATTCTTATGAAAGTCATTGTAGCGCACTAAAAAGAACACTAACCCCATGGTTTAACTTTATAGCCAGGTATGACACTAATGGTTTCAGACGAGGATGGAGGCGCCAAGGGATGAAACAGTGACATGTTAGGGTGTTAGGGGAGGGCGGTGTAATGGAAGGAAAAGAGTCAGCGTCAGTGAGAGCTGTAAAATGGCCGGGGGGTATGCTGTTGGCCAAAGTGGACCATTTATGTGTGTGTGCGTGTGTGTGTGTGTGTGTGTGTGTGTGTGTGTGTGTGTGTGTGTGTGTGTGTGTGTGTGTGTGTGTGTGTGTGTGTATGCGTGGCTACAGTAAATAGATGTCGGGCCCTATCATCCTTGCCAGCTTAACGAGCCGTGGCACTCTCGCTAGGTGAGGCCATGAGGGCACGCAGGTTATAGTAGCACACACACACACACACACACACACACACA
>CM049417.1:15097500-15105000 GCA_026929865.2 Hyperoplus lanceolatus | reverse complement strand
CCCTTGTGCGTGTGTTTTTTTGTTTTTGGCTAAACCGTCACAACAACCAAGCGACTAGAGAAATAGCTGTTTTACCGTGTTGGAATGGGTGTGGGATAGGTTAACAGTCTGGGTGCATCTGTGTATAACCCCCCCCCCCCCCCCTCCTTGTATATTAGCTCAATTCCCCTGTTTGTAATTAGCGGTGTGTATTAGCAACTAGCCTGCGTAGACACAAGGGCCTTTCAGGACATCCAGGAGAGAGCACATAGGGGACTGCAACAGGATACCAAGGCCCCATCTTCCTCTGGTCCCTAAGAGCAGAGCTAGGGGAAAACACAGCTAAAGCAAACAGCCTCCCAGGTACACTGTCCTCATTAGCGCTATTGCACCGCTAATAACAGCATTAGCGACAATGTTTTGATTGCCATCATTATTATCATTAGCAGCTTCAGCAGCACAGGGAGGATTGCTGTGGGGTATGACAGGTGTTTTTTTTTTCTTTCTTTGTCGACAGAGACCAAGAACAACAAACAAGACAGCAAATGATCTTGCTGTGTCACACTTAGTCGGGCAAATAAATATTTTTTTTTGAATTTAGAGATCATACTTTTTCATATACAAGCTCTCTGACCTGTGTGGGTATACTTTAATACAGTTTTATAGCTAACCCCAGTAAACCTGTTGTGTCAAAGCCATGGGAGATGCAAAAGGCACACACAAAACAATATTAACCTGTGGGTTGATGTACCGACAACACTTATATTTATTTTTTTAAAGAAAAACAGCATTAGTTGAAATCTCCAGGGGCAGCATGTACTGGTTCCCTGAACTGCTTCTCTTCGCCTTGTCCACATCGGCTTGATTCATGAGGCCATTGAACCTCGCCGCAGCAAATTGCTTTTTCCCCCACAATGCCTTGCTGCTGGTAACTGTATGGCAATTGTGGTCAGCGTAATCTCATGCAACGCCTGATGTTCAAATGTATATATAATGAGATTCGGGCTGCACTCTTTCGCTTTCCCCGTGTCGGAGTTTGAAATCTCAACTGAAAATCGGCAATGTGTCTTCTAAACAATTATCTACTGGCAAACCAATGTAGTAGGTTCCATAAAAGTACAAGTAGCCCCTTTTGTGAAGGAGGGATTACACTATGTTCTAAAAGGAGGGTGAACGAGGAGAGAGGGCAGAGGTGAAGGTAGAGAGGATGGAGAGAGTGTTGGAAGGGAGGGAGGGAAGAGGAGAGATAGTGGAAAGAAGGGGTGCGCATAGCTGCATGGAGGATTTGTATTATTTCAAGCTAGTATGCTGCACTGAAACACACACACACACACGTATTACCCAAGCCTGTCGTGATTGGCAGCCCTTGGTATCAGCGAGGGAGCGTTGTGTGCATGGGGGGAACCTGTGTGCTCGCGGCACACATGTGCAAGCGTGCGTACCCCCTGTTAATGTGCTCTGCTTTTGCTGCTGACCCTCCGATGTGCTGTCCGCATGGTTGGGCCACAGACAGCCACCTGGGAGAGAGAGAGAGAGAGAGAGAGAGAGAGAGAGAGAGAGAGAGAGAGAGAGAGAGAGAGAGAGAGAGAGAGAGAGAAAGAGAACATTTTAGAAAGGGAAAACAACACCCAGGACTGTTATGTTCAACCCTTCAGCCAATACACACAGGTGGACTCCATGCAGAGAGAGAGAGAGAGAGAGAGAGAGAGACTGCCATAACAGAGTGAATGGAGAATGGAAGAAATACATTGTATATATTGCAGTGGTTACCCAGGAGGAGCATCTCACATGAACACTGTTTGAGATCACCAGAGCAGTGGCCCATGTACAAGCATGAGGGATGTCAGAGAGGAAAGGAGCCATTCAAAATGAATGCACAAAACAACACTGTGGATGTGTGATAGTAACTTCAGCAAAGTGCCAATTCTATTGTGTCTCTCCTCTTTCCTCTTTTACTCATTGTGACAGAGTTACATCTCCAATAATCCCATTGTATGTATCGGAAGAATTGCAGTAGAATTGCAGTCTGACAACAACGGTAGATAAAGGAATGCTATCAAAGATTGCAGCCATTCTCCGGCTCATCTCCCCTCTCTCATATATTTCAAATGTTTCCTTTGTGAGCGCTGTGCTGCTATGAGGCCTATGATCAGTTGGTGCCACTAACAAGCATTAAGACAGGGGGAGATTAAACAACGCTACTGTCAAGACGCCACACCCCAACACATTCAATTATAGAGCTGTGCTTACATGTGACATTAAGAGAGCTGCCAGTATTCAGACACGTCGACAAAAAGGAGATAGAGAGAGTGAAAGAGAGAGGGAGGGAGGGAGATGGGCGCTGGATATGACGTCAAAGGGAAATTAAAGCCTTTCAACTATTTTATTGACTATTACTGTTCTGGACTCAGAGATGGAAAGAAGGAAAGAGTAAAACAGTGACAGAAATCGCTTCCGGCCTCTTGAGCAAGTTTGGAATGCATTATGCATAAACATGTACAATGTCAAGACCTTGGCAACTTTAGTTTACCCATCCAACACGATGCAATGGGTAAACAGTTGTGTCCCAATTTTCCATTCCATTTGAATGACACATATACTGTAAATGAGACCAACAATGAATAACAAGGCATTACATTAACCATTAAGAACATACTTCTCAAATAGTGCTTGACACTGCTCAACTATTTAAATGCCACAATGCATTAAATCTCAAGCCTCTGGTAAAAAAAAATCACAAAACATGTTTGTGAATACTAACCAGGGTCCAATTGTATCCAGCTTTTTCTGAAAAGCAGATGTTGACATTTGCACTCTGTACACTAGTGGTGGAGTGGGTCTGAAAATAACTATTGGCATCAAGCCAGGATCCCACCATCTTTACAGTCTAATCCCTCATTGAGGCCATTGTTAAAGCCATGGGAGGGCAATATCGATCCTAATCTGAAAAGGGAAATTCTATGTTTTTTTACGCAGTCAATGGCTGCCTCCCTGGTGCCTAGCGTTGGGAGATGAATCACGCTCCCCTTAAGGCCCATTATTCAGCCCATTATTGGCAAGTGCTTTTGCTCACTTAATTGGACAACTTGTCTGCAACTGCCAAACCCCCTGGGCCTGGCCAAGACACAGGGCCTTTACGCCAATCAGCCCTAATTGATCCAAGAAAATGGCACAAGTCAACCTCTCATGATGGCTGAAAACTGAATAATTTTTTGGAGAGTTGTTACGCAGAGTTGAGGTTTAATTCCTACTAGTAACTTGGAAGAATGTGAATGTTTTGGAAAATGTTGGCAACTTTTTTTAAAGTTTATGTTTTGAACACCCAACAGAAGTCAAAGCAATTATTTATTTACTTATTTGCAGGGCAACTCACTCCCAAGATTTTTTTTTTTTATGCCATGATAAGCTTACTGAGAAACAAAATCCTCAAGTGAATCTGAAAAACATTGGACAGACTTCCACTTTACAACACATAGACGTTGAGATATCTAATCAGCAAATAGAAACCCCCACCTCCTTGAAAAACAATGGGTGATGGATATCTATGGATGGATATCCCATAGTGCTAGGCCACCCATGCTGAAGTGTCCTCTTCTTGGCCCGAGACAGAAGACAAAAGGACCACTCCTACTCCTAAGTGATTTAGTGTGGGGTCTCTGTTGTTAGCATACATCATTCCACGTCGGCGGCTTCTTTCAAAGCTAACACTATAGTCTCCATTTGTCTGGAGGGTCACAATGTTTTCGGATGCACCGGCAAAGACAAAAGCTGTTATTTCCAACCTGTTTCATTTAAGTGACGTGTAAAGAAAGAGGTTAGAGTTACGATGGGGTTGATTGGGTAGGAGGGGTGTGGGGGGGGGTAGGTTGTCTTGCCCGGGAGTCAAACTACCATGGCTCTTAAGCACTCACAGCTATAAGAATGATGCACTATTCATGGTAGAGGAAAAAGTATTCCCCCCCCCCACCCCCTCCATGGTAAAAAATAGCACACGGAATGATACGCAGATCAAAGTGAGCTTTTTGGTAAGAGGAGGTACCAGGCACGATAAGGTGCCATCTAATGGGGTGGCTGGATGGATGGAGGCATGGAGTCTGCAGAAAAATGGGTTCAATCAGCTGAACCACTGTCCTAATGTTGTGTCTATTGCACATAGATCAGCAACACAGTGAGCGAGGGAGGGGGGAAGATAGAGAGGGGGGCGCACTCCACACGCATTTTAAACAGTGTGGCTGTTATAGGCTACACACATACTGATTTGGGTCCTATCATTCTAGCTGGAAAGCCCACAGAGACACATTCACATTCACTGTGCTGATTAAAAAAACACAAAGAGGGGAATGTTGGGCAAATATGTTGAGTCTTGAGATTTTTCTAATCATTGCGCGCCGCCTCTCTTTTTTCTATTCTTTTTCAAGTGGGAGAAGTTTGTGATAGAGGAGTAAAAAGAGTGCATTTCAGTTTGATGTGCCTCTGATCCAATCTGGCAACTCCCAAACATATCAGGAGGGGGGGGGGGGAGGGGAGGGGGGGTGAAGAAAGAGACACAGAGAAATAATGAATTAAAGTGAGTGTGTGGCTTGTGTGTGCGTGTGTGGGATGCCTGCTGTCAGGTCCTTCTGTCACTGTGAAATATTGCTGATCCCGCCACACTTGCAGTGGGGAGGGTGTTTGTAATGATTCAGGCCTAGCGGGGGGTTCAACATGTCATCTGTCTAACCCACCTCTGAGTGTGCCAGTGTCCTCTATACGTACTGACTCCTACAATGTGGGAGTGGTGGATGTGAATGGGTCATTGTAAAGGGATGTGTTATATTGCAGAGGTATTTTATCAAGCACTGTTAAAGGTGATGTCAGCAAATCAAGGGGAACGCTTGTTTTCAAAATTCCCTTTGTCAAAATCGGTAAATATCGCCGGAAAGAAAATCCCAGTCTAAATGAACAGCTCTGTAAACGAGCATGTGTTGCTATTGTTCACATTAACCCTTTGTGTACATACCAGTTTACAGAGCCTATGGGCTTTGTATCAACGGCAGATACACCAGGTAGCCCGGTGAAAGAGTGTTTTGTCTTCATGAATGCTGGCTGGTAGCAGAACAGTATTTGCGACTGCGTAACGTGACACTGCTCTACATTTTGTTTGGTGCTCGATTGACAACTTTTTGCAGGGAGGGCACATAATTTAAATGCTCGCGGATGTGAGACCATTTCCTAATACGAGCAAGATGTTGACTGTGAAACGGCCCTTTTTCCATCCGAAAAATTGCATTGCACACGTTAATTGCTTGTGTCAGGGGTTCAGGGGCTGGGCTTTGCTGTTCCAAACGGGCCGCATTCCAACTCTTTCTGGCTTTGCGGCGCTCCACTCCTAACCCCTGTTGCTCCTCACCCGAGCCAAATCGATAACCTGCCACCGTGAGTGGAGACTCCCTGTCACCAGATTCCTCAGCCAATGGAAATCAATGAAAAACAATGGCCATCTACTGAACATCCATGGGCTCAAAACACATTGGCCCTTTTTCTTCTTCTTCTTCTTCTTCTTCTTCTTCTTCTTCTTCTTCTTCTTCTTCTTCTTCTTCTTCTTTTTACCAGTGGCAGATGCTATTCTATCAAAATGTCTTCACACTTTGACGAGGGGAACTCTGAGGGGTGAAGGGCGGAAAAAAAACACACGGGAAATGAAATGCCATTATTTTAAGTATAAGTATTTTAAGTATTATAAGTATGAAATATATATATAAGTATGAAAGAAAATAAGCATTAAATCAACCATCCTTCTCAGCATTTACCTATATAATAACCTCTTAGATTCCGTACGGAGCAGCCTTATATCCAACAGTATTGTTAATGTAGTTTTCCTATTTTTTTTTGCATGAAACGTCACAGCCTCCATATGGTGTCATCTATCATCCATACGCTGGCACTGAGACATGTGTAGGCTACCTCTGTAACGTGCGTTAGCTTTGTTTGTGTCAGTACACATAAGCTCACTTTCAGGGAAGATGGGCGCCTTAATCCATACTCAGCTGTTAGCGGCTGATATGTTTGTTGTGTATTAAATATTTGGTGGCTTTCCCTGTGCATGTGTTACAGCCATGATATCCACAGCTCCAATTGATTGGTTCGAGATTTAGCACCTCCGATGCCTCCAATGTGTTTTTGAATGTGCAAAATCTGTGCGTATAATGTTGAGGATTGGTTGGCTCATTCACACGCTATATTGCACTCCCACACAGGCGAACAGAAAAAAAGCTTTGTTTTAGATAAAATTTGAAGTATGACACAATATGTAATGCACAGAAGACAAAAATAGAAGATGGATGAATGAGCTTGTACTGAATGTACAGTCGCTTTCATTCGGTAATGGCCGGATTGTTTTTACTGGGGAACAAATTGTCCCCATTTCTCTATTGTTTTATGGACACCAAAGCCTTTCAAGTGACACTAAGCCATTCAAATGGAACACTGTATAGCATATGGATCTATGCTATGCAGAAACACAGCGATATTCCCCCCGAAAAAATATATATAGGACGAGCACAATCCAAGAATAGAAGGCGTTTCATAGCCTGAGCTGGTTCCCTTTGATTGTTGCCGAGGCTCTCGCTCCACCAAAATCCAATGAAGTGAATTTGATTCATTCTCCGTCTTTTCCTGTGTCTCATTCATATCACAGGCATTCTCCTCCCTCCACAGACAACTTGTCTCTCAGAGCCTTTTTTTTAAGCAAGAAGGTACAAGGATGGAAATCAAGTTGAGCTGGGGGGGGTGAAAAGGTCAGGAATGGGGTGTAGTAAATTCATCTTGCTTTGCTCGCATGTACTGTAAGAAGCCAAAATATATTATAGTGGGCATTCATATATTCCATTCAGGTGCTTGCACATCTGCTCAGGATCACATAGATAGCAATGTCTCCTATAATTGGCGGCTGTGGTGAAGTGGGTAGGGAGGTGGTCCACTGGAGTGCAGGGTCGTGGGTTCGATCCCCCGTCTTCCCCTGCCACATGTCGAAGTGTCCCTGGGCAAGACACTGAACCTTATATTGCTCCAGATGGTTAGCTTGTGCCCTGCGTGGTAGCTGCTGCTATCAGTTTACAAATGTACGTGTGAAAAATAGGGAAAGTGCTATATAAGTGGAGTCCTTTTACCATTTCAACAATTTGCTGCTCAATAGTGCTTTGGTGTTAAGACACAGTGTGGGCCTTTACACCTGAATTCTGCTTTGTGTGTGTAGGGTAGATTCAAGATTCATGACGGTTTAGTGTCATAGCAGCAGCCATTGGTAATGCAACTCTTAAGTCCCTCAGACATAGACAGTGATGAGGTATGGATACAGGCAGAAGTAGCAGAGCATGCACGATCACTCATCAAGACAGGTAAAACACTGCTATGTATTATTGATGCGGTGTTGTTTTAGTGATTGCATTGTGCAGGTGTAGCTCAGGTGGCAGTTTATTTCACTCTGTCCTTCACACACCCTTAGTCGGGCTGAATGGAGCGATGTGGCCTTGTGTTTTTCAT